>JAPFFP010105766.1:0-19199 GCA_026153255.1 Solanum medicagineum
ATTTTGATCCTTTTCCGCTTCCTTGATTGATCCTCAATCATATTGAAATTAATATTTCTAATCTTCTTATTGGCTGATTGATTCTTTTTCCAAGGATAAGGCTTTTAAGTAAGGCAGCAGTAGAATTTTCTCAAATCTTTCCAATCTTGCAGATGCTTACAGCAGTAAAAATCTTCTTTTAATTGATTCTCTCCAATCCAAAGATGCTTGATTGAGTTTCCAAATTATTTTTCTTTCTCACTTGATATTTGATTGATTCTTTCCAGTCCAAATATATTTGATTATTTTTCCTGATTTGTTTTCCTTTCTTGCTTAGTGTTAGATTGATTCCTTCTAATAATTGTGCTCTTGGTGCCTCCAAGTAGATTTTCTTGATAGATGCTTCCAAGTCGTACCTTAGCTAAATTATTTCCTTTTTGATGTTTTCCTGCAATTCGTCATCAGTCAAAATATATTAGCACTAATGTATTGCAGTACAAATATAGTTATAATGTGGACATCATTTTTACAACATATACATATATTCCATCTTCCTAAGCTTTCTTTTCACCACATCACAACGATTGATTGAGAATATGTTTTTTTACTTAGTTGGATATACTGATTTTTCTTTATTAGAAGATGCTAGCTAGTACAATTATTTGGTTGCAAGGAAAAAGAATGGAATTCGTCTGCTTCCTCTATTTTAATTTGTTTGTTCAGAAAACGAATGTCATCCTATGTTCTTTTGAGTAACTCTTTACACCCAAAAAATTATGAGATATATTTAAGACCATTTTGAAGAAAATTTTGATATATTATAAAAATAATACTAGTTTAAGACTACAAAAAAAACTCAAAATTATAAAACACATAAAGTAAAATTGATGGAGTAGTATTTATAATTCATTTTCTCTAAGTAGTATTACTGAATGCTCACATACACCCACCTTTGAACTGAATGTCTATATTGAGGTTTGCTCCATCATCATCTCAAATTAAAGGTGTGTGATTTAGCCAAAATATTCATGTTTGTCCCTCCATCATTCAAGGTTGCACTCTAAGTGACTGTGATACTATTTGTATGGGCCCCCAACTAGTGATACTGTCTGATTTGGATCTATTTTTGAACAACCTTAAAATTTTTCGTTAGGGGCTACACTTTTTCCTTATATATGTATCTCACGTTTTTTGATTGAGATTGCAATGGTGACATATACACCATTCCCCTTGTAAAGTAGGCATTATTATTGAGGTTTTCCTCATCATCACCTTAAAAATGTGATATTGAACTAAACTCAGTCGAAGACTGAAGTTTGTTCCATCATCGTCCAAGGTTGCATGTTGAGTCCCCATGATATTATTTATAAAGGCTCAACCGGCTAATAATATTGTCTGCTTTTAAGCTAGGTTTCTTTCTTTTTTCTTTTAATGTCTATCAACTCACTGTGAGAGACTTCTTCAACTAGACTTGTGTGTTTTAGAGTACGTCACAAAGGTCTAAAACACCTTTACTTATATATCTAGCTTCTTAGTATTTTTCTGAAGTAGAACTTGTCTAATGTGTCACATTTGCATTGAATCCCAATCACCCAACTCAAATAATAATAATACAATATATTAGGGAATTACTTTGCTGATTTCCTTTTCAATCTTTTCTAGATTGTGCTACTTAAGATTCCAGGTGAATAAGTCAAATCATATCCTTTTGGTGTTAATTGTAATGATCCAAAATGCTTCCGATATTTTTACGTATAAACTTTTCTGACACCCCACACTCAGCATTAATCCCTTATATATAGCTCCCTTCCAGTTAGATTTTTCACAACACCTCACTTTCCACTCCTAATTATCAACAAAATACTAGAAAATTAAGCATTACAACTATTTTTGTTTTTGAGATTCTTGAATATGGAAAGAGTGATGAAGTTGAGAGCAGAAAATCCAGTGGTGATTTTCACCAACAAATTGTTGCATATCTCACAACAAGGAAACCCTAATACGTAGTTTCAATGTAAACCCTACGATTTATGAGCTAGATGAACTTCCAGATGGGATGGAAATGGAGAAAGCATTGGCTAAATTAGGGTGTAAGCCTAGTGTGCTAGCAGTGTTCATTGGAAAGGAATTGGTTGTGGTTCTAATGAGGTAATGAACCTTAATTTCAAGGGAAATAAACTCAAGCAATTGCTCATAAAGGCTAATGCTATTTGGGTATAAAAATGAACCTTCCATACGTGAGTTTAGAAAAATAGATACCTAGCAAGTTATTGAATACTTAATCTACTGGTAGTTGTTTCTTTTCTCTTGTCTCTTATAAATTTATACTTTCTGTATTTGAAAATTGTATTTTTTTTTACTTTTTCGTATTGATATACTATCATTTTCTCCATTATTAGTCGTTCTTCTTGTTTCTGTTCTTTTCCTTTTTTCCATATCTAGTATTTTCTACTTATGGGGTTTGATTATTGAGACGAGGGTTTACCGGAAACAATGTCTCTATCTCTATAAGGTAGTGGTAAGGTCTAGGTACATTTTATCCTCCTCAAACCCCACTTGTAGGATTATACTAGATATGTTATTGTTGTATTTGTAAACTGATTGAGTAATAGTATTAGCATCTCTATGTTTCATTTTGCTTTATTTGTGCTTGCTTTCTAAAAATCTAACTTCCAAGAGTGTAAACTTTTGAAAAGGTTTCTCTAGAAGACCTCTATTTGCATTTGGCTTATTCAACAGCATGCAGTTAAAATAATTTTGAACACCTTTTTAATATTTGGATAAAATAAAAAAAATATTTTTAACTACTTCAAAAAGATAGAAGCGAGCGAAAAGTTATTTTCATTCAAATGGGCCAAAACTTTTATCATACATTTAGTATCAAAAGCTCATTAGAAATCTCTCGTTAAATGTCAAAATTTTAATCATCTAAACATACTTGTAATATTCTGCTCTCTCAATAAGCAATTTATGTCACATGGGCACGTGTCATATTGTGGCTATGTGTAACCACCTGTTTAGTTTTTATTGAATATTTTGAGATACCATTATTGAGCATTTACAAGTCCCATCGCGTCCATTTTATTTAAAATCCACGACTAGAGTGGGTACCATCAACACAAGCTGCCGTAGGCTACAATGAAGACATGCAAGGATGCTGAACCCCAATTAAATTATCTTTTTTGGGTTTTAACTCCTAATCTTAATTAAGAGGACTACCTCCTAAAAAGAGCCCTAGGTTTTAGATTAGGGAGCTCCATAAAGGTGGAGAGGAGAAACTCTCAGAAAAAAAGAAGAAGCTGTTTTTCTTGATTCTTCGTCAGGAATTCAATTCTTGGGCAAGAAGTGGAGTTGCATGGATGCTCGGATAAACAATTTGGCATCGAGATAGGCTATGATTTACTGAAAATATATGTAGACTTGATTAATAAAACATATATACATTGTAAAAGGCCTTGGAGCACATGGTGTTCTAAGTGATCGATGTTTTAAATACACTAAAATCCAGCATAACTGTGTGAATGAAGCTGTTAGAATTATGTGCCAATTATCCCTAAAAATCTGAAAATTAGTTTAGTAAGGGTGGAAGGGAACTTGCAAACTCGATATCACCCCTCCATTTCTTCATTGTCATCACATGTACAAAATTATGAAAGCAATGTATACCACAGAAGTTCAATTATATGAGTTCTGTCAAATGGAACTTTCCTAGCTTAACTAAGAAATGATCTTCTTTTTCCTTTTTTGCAACACTTTAATTGAAGTTTCCACGTGACATATTTTTGCCACAAGATTTAAAGACATTTTTACATATTGGACAAAACTTTATATTTAGGACCTCAAGATTGAAAAATCTTTTTTATTTTCTTAAACTCCATGCCAAACAAAACTAGGTTATTCTTTTTTAAACAGAGAAAATTTGTGTATATACTTTTGACATATTCTGTAAGGTGGTAATTTCGTTAACCTAATTATGGGAGCTTATTTGAAATCCTTTTATCTTTTATAAATGGAGTTTATCCCAAAAATAGTTTTACACAATGGACATAAGGGTAGAGAGAGTATTAGCTACATATTCAAAAGAACTCAGTCACTATTACTTAGACGCTGCATTTGTTTTATAAATTTTACTAAATATGTATGGAATTTTAGTGTAAACCCAGTAGCTATCACGAGCTAATAAGTTCAGTGAAAAATTTCAAATTCATAAATGTTAATTTTTAACTCCACCTCCTATTAGACATGATATGTATGTGGCGTTTTGAGATAACGCCGACCCTTTTATCTTTCCTCGAGCCAATTTAAGTTGAAGTCATTTGGTACGACATGCATGTCCATGAAATATGTTCAAATAAAGATTTTTTTCATTTTACTACATATCTAAAAAGATTGATGAGAATATGATACTTATGAATTAGTTGGATACATTGTTTTGTTTTTCTTTTCTTTTTATAGGAGTATTCCGCGTGCATCGATATATGGCCTATCAAGCTACTGAAGCTACATTAATAAATATTATAAAAGGTATAATATAATATACAATGTAAATAGTTTTGTTTAACAACATTTTCAGCATTATTATGCTACAAGTACGGAACTAACTAAAAGGAAAAAAATCAGGTGTGTCGACTAGAAGGATTTTGTGGCGAATAACTTTTCTGATTTTCTTATCCTACTTGAGGGCTAAGTATGTAGGTCACCTCACCCACTTTCTCTAGAATCTCAAAAGGACCAATTTATATATCTAGGCTGAGCTTGCTTTTCTCCCCGACCCTCATGACACCCTTCATGTGTGATATCCTCAACCAAATCTGATCACCCTTCATGAACTCCGAGGGTCAAACACACCTATCAACATAACTCTTTTGGCGACTTTAGGTTGATTTTGTGGGGAATAACATTTCTGATTCGGTAGATTACGTAGTTTCTTTTTACATATTGCGGCAGTCAATAATCCTCACAATTTGTGATGATATCAATTAACTGCAGTTTAAATTCCTAAAGTCAAAATCCCGCCAATTTGTGATATAATTTTATATAAAAATAATTACAGTTTCATTACTACATTTTGCTTGAAATGTTCAGTTCTGAATGTTATTAACTATAAACATGTATAATTAGGAGTGTATGTGGATCGGGTTGGTTCGAATTTGTCAAATATTAAATCAAATTATTTGTGTCAAAATTTGAAATTTATAAACCAAACTAAACTAATAAAACTTGATGTTTTCGGATTTTTTCAAATATATCAAGTTTTTGGGTTTTTATTTTTGGTAAAGTTTCCATACAAACAATACTTATGTTTCAAATATTTCTCTAGTCCAACTAAGATTAAATAAAACCATCTTAGATGTTTCTTGAAAAAACAACAAAAGATATAATATGAGTACTTTGTTGGGATGCAAACTCCTCCCACATATAATTATCAAACAGCAGCATCTAATAGCTCTTCGGAGCTTTATACGACGATTAGCATTTTGTAAAACTTGGTCCAAGGTAGAGATTGTTGAAATTTGGCCCAAGTTTTTTTCAACAAATTTGGCTACCAAATTTGTTCAAAATTGGCTGCCTAATTTGTCAAATTAGGCATGCCATTCTCAACAAACTACAATATTCAACAAAAAATAATGACAAAAATGCCTAAAATATATTGCAAAATAAATATGTCACTGAAAATTGTAATACTTTAAAAATAAAAATGATCATAATTTAGAGTTATTAACAGCGGAACTTACTATTTAGAAAATATTTATCATTAATAGCTTGCAATGATCCTACAAGTCATTTTTTGTATTTTTAGCTAAATTGCCGTTTTGCAGTTCCAGAAAGTTGCTTTGAATCATTTTTGAATAAGTTGAAAAGTCAAATTTTGAAAACTCCATCGAAAACTGGGATTTTGCTAAAAAAAAGAGTTTTTAATGGCTTCAAGTTTGAGATTTTGAGTTTTGAGGTCATCTTGAGTTTTGGGAGTAGGAATACAATTATGTTGATTCCATTAGCTCCAGAATGAGGAATTTGATCTAGCAGAACTGAATTCGGAGTTAAAATGAAGATTTTGGACCTAAGGTTGCATTTTTAATTGAATTTGGATCATAGTTTGACTTTGGCCAACATTCGGAATTCGAAAGCTCTAATTGGAATTCCGACTGTCCTAGTGGTTTTGGATAGTGAAACTAACGCTAGAAATGATTTCATTAAAATCTTTAGAACTTTCGAGGTCATTTTGGGTATTTGAGTTTTTTTATTAGTGTTAATAAACTTTATAGGGTTCTGGGTTAGGAGAGCTCAAAATCAAATTCTAATAGTTCCATTGAGTACGGAGCATCAATGTTTCTGATAGGGTTGCATATCTGGTTTGTGTTCATGGGATTCCAAATGAATCTCGAGGATTCATTTTGTGATTTCGAGTGTTACGCAATTGCTGATGTCTTGTGCAGTCTGATTGTGCTCCACCTTCATGGCATTGGCCTCCGCATTCGTAGAGGCTTATTCTCTCAACACTCCATGTTAGTAGAGGTTTGTCCAGAATGTTCTCTTTGTTCGTGGACCTTTATCCGCATCAGCGGAGTGTTTATGTGACCTGGGCAGTGTTTTAATTAAAAATATTAAGTTTTTGCCAATTTCACCATTTTTTACATTTCCAAAGCTCGTTTTGAGGAGATTTCCAAGGAATTTTGAAATAAAGCTTTTGGGTAATGTATTTCTAACGTGTATCTCCAATTGCTTTTGATCAATTCATTATTTATCCAAATCTGAATTTTCAATCGGAGAAATTAGGATTTTATTGGACATTGATCTTTGATAGAAAAATAGTGATTGTGAGTCTGTTTTAATTCCTTTTTGAGAATGATTTTCACCATTAGATCTATTATTACTTGAGAAAATTTTCATATAAAATTTTTCAGTTTTTTAGAACAATTTTTGGGATGAGATTTTTGGACCATTTTTCCTTTTCCCTTGAATTATTTGATTTTGGTGTCACTAGCTTTGTATTTAGATTGTGAACCCATATTTGTGAAACATCCCAAAAATGTGCTTCGGAAATGCTCATAATCGTAATTTCATATATCTCAAAACCCGTGCGTGATATCAAACATTTGACTTCATATTCTTGATCAGGGGGCAAAATGAGTGGGACATGGGTATAACCCGGGTTTTAAAAGACCCGTAGCAAAAAATGATTTTTGCTAACTTTTCCAAAACAGTGTGGGTCCGCTATGGCTCTGCGACGCGAATCTGTCGCGGAGCAGTATTATCACTTCCTGAATTTTCTGTTTCAGCCTAAAATAATTGGGTCATCGGCCCATGCCCTTTTACATGTGGAATATCCCATACCTAGCCATTTTTCAACTCCATATCACTCAAAAACCCTTTCTAAAACCTCTCAACCATTTTATCAAAAATTTTCATCCAAATTCAAGTGTCTCAAGCGTAATTCTGGATCTCAAGATCTCCATTCAAGCTTCAAGTCTCCTTCATGTCTACATCAAGGAATCCCCAAATTTAGGTATGTGGGTTTTCATCCATTGGGTCCTTTCACCCATGGAGCCTAATCTCCATTTTTATGAAAATCGCACGTTTACAAGTTATATTATCTATGGGTATCTTCTATTATGAATTATCAGAATAAATTATGTTGAGGTTTTATGAAATGCAGATTTATTACACATGACTATCTATTCTAAGCTTGTATTATGAATAGGTATTGTCTATTGAGACTATGCATGTTTTGAGCTATCAAACCATAATCTATTATGAGATTTGATGATGAATTTCAAGGTATTCTATATGAGGGTTTTACTATATATTGATGGGTTGATTTGCATTGAGTTTTCACATATTATTACACTCTTAAATTGTATGATTTTGAACAAGCATTATACACCCACCAAGTGTTTGATAAAATGTCTTGATAAAGGTTCTTAGAGTTATTGATGATCTACTGCATGATTTATGAGTCAAGTGACTTTATGATGATTTTGGGCTTTCAAAAAATGTACTGAATTCATGAAGTGTCTATGATGTTGTGAATTCCGGATGAAGCCCTTTTCAAAGATTTTACCTCTTGTTGTCCTTTCATGTTAATGCAATGGTAATGTTTGATGATGATCTATTCTTATGTTTTAAAGTTAGGCTCAACATTAGAGGTGAAAGATGTTTTAGATCTACTTATGTCATGTTTCCGTGTTACTTACAAATTGTTAAAGTATGATTATTTTGAGTATTCCTTGGGATTAGGCTTAACACTGATGGATTAGATGTGGCATAGACCTTCTCCATGAGTTCATATTCCTTTCCTCAAACTATGTGCCAACAAAGGAGTATACTTTACCCTTGCTTTACTAGTAGATCCATTTAGTGCACTTTCTCTTGAAATTCTTCCGGAAATGGGACGGGCTCCCATGAGGCGATGTTTCTCATAAAATCTTTTGCGAAATGGGATGCGTTCCCTTAAACAAGGTTACTTCTCTGAAATGGAATAGGCTCCAATAAGGTGAAATATGATTTGCCTTGCAAGTAGACCACATGTTTACCGATGAGGGGTAATTATTGGGATTCCAAAAGTTGTAGCTCGCTTAGTCTTATTCTTTGTTGGTTGAGGTGTCTTCCCACATATGTATTGAGTTCTATGCAAGTTGAATGATTTATAAGAATGGTTTACTTCAAGCATTGATCATGCATACCATATTGAAATTATTCTATCTATTAACTATGATTATGCATTTTGATTATATTGGTTTATGTCTTATTGCATCGCATCTTACATACTTAGTACATTCAGATGTACTAACGCATACTTTATGTCTACATGATATCACCATGTAGGGACCGTAGCTCCTCTTGATCATCCTCCACATGGCTAGTGAGATTATTCAAAGATGAGCTTAGTGAGTCCTCATGTTCGGGGATACTACCTACTTTCTCTTGCTATCACTAAGACTTATTTATGTTGAACATTTGACATTATGAGGGTGAGCCCGGTAAGTGTCTTGGTCCCTGCTCCATTCTAAGTTTAGAGGTGTTGTTGGAAATATTATGATGTATTTATGCTATAAGCTTGACTCTTTATGCTTTTATGATATCAAAGACTTCCCTTAGTCCCACTTTCCCTTTTTATTATCTCTTGTTTCTGTTTAATTTGCTTCCACAACTAAGGATGTATGATTGATACGCTAATAGGCTTGTTTGGGTCCCTTTGGATTCCTATTCGCTGTGTCTCGTCTAGGCCCTAGGTTTGGGTCGTGAAAAACTTGATATCAGAGCACTAGGTTGTTAATGGTCCCCGAAATCCAACATACCAAGTTGATTAGAGTCTTATTCATGGTTGTGAAGTGCGCCACAACTATGAATGAGGGGCTATGAGGCATTTTATGAAATGTTTTCCTTCTTCATGATCCATGTCGTGTGATAGAGATGAATCCTCTAAGGCTTATTCCTGATTCTTACTTGTTACATTTTAGAACATGTCTCAAGCAATTCAGAATGATGACATTTCCAATGCGGAGGTTCATAATGCTCTATGGATATTGGTCAAAGCTGTGACTGCCCAACTCAACTAGTCAGTGGTTGCCTCCAAGGCTTCAAATGAAGAGATGGGAAAAAGAAAGCCAAAGAGAAACTGAGCTGAGGTCGATTCATCTTCTTCCAGACTATCGATGCCCGAGTACCCAAAGAAAAGGACCCCTTTTGCCACTTGTCAAGGGTGTGGCAAGAAACCTCAAGGAAGGTGCTCGGCGAGGATTATGGATTGCTTCAAGCGTGGTGGTGTTCAGTATAATATAAGGGGTTGCCTGGTGGCCTCAAAGGAAAGGAGAAGAATGGCGCAATTTGAAGGGAGGCTCCCATATGTTACTCCCAATAGCAATGCTTGGATGACTCGTCCTAGGAGCCTAAAATAAGGGAGAAATCATAGTGGCACATCTCTGAGGAACACGAGTGCATTCTTTGGGTGTGGCAAAATGATACACAAGATTGGTAACTATCCATATGTTCAATGGAAGGGTAAGGGTTTGGGTGTTCAAGCTTCTCCTCTATGCCACAAGTATGGGAAGCACCATCCAGGAGATTGTTTGGCCTGTTCGTGTGCATGTTTTGAGTGTAGTGCAAAAGGATCATGAGTCCGAACATTGTCCATGGGTTACTAAAGACTATGAGGATGACCGTTAACATGCGCAACCATACCCCTCTAGGGGTCACTAGACTTGGCATGGTGCTTCACAGGTATGTTAAAGGTTTTCTTAAATTTCGATGTGTATGCATTGATAGACTCGGGGGCCACTCTTTCTTTTGTTACTCCTTTTGTTGCCAAAAAGCTTCATGTTAGTCCCGAATTGTTTTGTGAACCTTATGAAGTGTCTACCCCCATTGGTGAGTCCATTATTGCTAAACTTGTCCCGTGTTCATCTTGCATAAAATCTTGCCTTGTGATTATGTTGAATTAGATATGGTGGATTTTGATGTCATTCTTGGGATGGATTAGTTGCATGCATATTATGCTTCTATTGAGTGTAAAACACATAGGGTTGAATTTCAGTTCTCTAATAAGCCTGTCCATGAGTGGGAGAGTCGTGATTTGATGGTCAAGGATAGATTCATTTCTTGTTTTAAAGCCTAAAAGTTGATTTCTAAAAGCTATCTTTATCATCTTGTGATGTTGAGTCCAAAGTCCTTCCTATTGAGTCAGTTTCTGTGGTTAATGAGTTTTCCGGTATTCCTCCCAGAAGGGAAATAGATTTTGGTATAGACATCCTTCCCGATACTCGACCTATTTCTATTCCCCCTTACCGTATGGCCCGAAAGGAATGAAGGAGTTGAAGGAACAATTGAGGGACTTGTTGGAAAAGGGTTTTATAAGGACTAGTAAGTCACCTTGGGGTGCACCAGTGTTGTTTATGAAGAAAAAGGATGGTTCTCTTAGAATGTGCATTGATTACCGGCATCTTAATAGAATCACCATAAAGAACAAGTACCCTCTACCAAGGATTGATGACCTTTCTGGTCAACTTCAAGGGGCTAGTCATATTTCTAAGATTGATATTCGGTCCGATTATCACCAAGTGAACGTGAGGGAGTGTGACATTCCTAAGATGACTTTCCAGACTAGATATGGGCACTTTGAGTTTGTGGTTATGTCCTTTGGGTTGACTAAAGCACTGACTATATTTATGGATCTCATGAATAGGTTCTTTAAACCCTACCTTGACTTGTTTGTGGTGGTTTTCATTGATGATATCCAGATTTATTTTCATAGTGAGGAGGAGTATGTGAGTCACTTGAGGGTGGTATTGCATATCTTGAGGGAGGGGAGGTTGTATGCAAAATATGAGAAATGTGAGTTTTGGTTGAAAGAGGTTGCTTTTCTAGGGCATGTGGTGTCAGGAGATGGCATTAAGGTGGATCCTAAGAAAATGGAGGTGATAAAAAGTTGGCCTACACCTTTGACTCTATCAGATATTAGAAGTTTCTTAGGTTTGGCATGTTATTACCTGAGGTTTGTGAATGGTTTCTCTTCTATTGCTTCCCCTATTGATAAGTAGACCCAAAAGAAGGCAAAATTCGTGTGGACCGATGAATGTCAAAAGAGTTCCCAAACTTTGAAAGATAAACTTGTCTTTGCTCCTATCGTGTCACTACCAGAAGGGTTGGAAGGATTTGTTGTATATTGTGATGCCTCAAGAATTTGTTTGGGGTGTGTTTTGATCAAAGTTGTAAGGTGATAGCATATTCCTCTAGGCAACTTAAGGTGCATGAGAAGAATTAACCCACCCATGATCTTCAATTGGCTCGTGGTATTTGCTTTGAAAATTTGGTGTCACTACTTGTATGGGGTTCATGTTGATGTGCTTACCGACCACCAGAGTATCCAACCCGGTAAAGCAAATGTTGTGGCTGATGCTCTAAGTAGAGTGTCTATGGGTAGTCTAGCTCACGTTTATGATGGTACAAAGAGTTGGCTAGATTATGGGTTAGGTTGGATGAAGTTCATATTGGGGTTATGGTGGTTGTCGATGGTTCTAATTCTTCTTTGATTGAGGAGGTAAAGGCAAAACAAGACCATGATTCCGTCTTGCTAGAGTTAAGGACCTTGGTGAAGGATGGTAGAGTGGAAGTTTTCTCCCAAGGGGGAGATGGTACCTCAAGTACCAAGGTAGATTATGTGTGCCTAATGCTGATGACTTGAGGGAGTTGATTTTGAGAGAGGCTCATGATTCATCCTATTCTATTCTTTCCGATTGCATGAGAACGGATAGAGACTATGGGAAGGTACCTTTGTGAGGTTGGTGAGATGGCTTTGGTTGTACTAGATTTGGTTATGGAAGCTTTGGAGAAGGTGAGGTTGATGAGGTAAAGGTTGAAGATGGCTCAAAGTGGGCAAAAGTCATATTCCAAAGTGAGAAGGAGAGGTCTTGAGTTTAAGGTTAGTCATTGAGTTTACTTGAAGGTCTCACCCATTAAAGGTGTGGTCCAGTTTGGCATGAAAGGAAAATCAAGCCCAAGCCTTGTGGGTCCTTATAGGGTGGTGAGGAGGATTGGTAAGGTAGCGTACAAGTTGGAGTTGTCTATGGATATGGACATGTTTCATGCGGTCTTCCACATGTGCATGTTGAGGAAGTGTATGTGTGACCCAAGTGCTACAGTACCCTTAGAGGTTGTGGGAGTCGTGGGAGATAATTTGACCTATGAGGAGGTCCCGGTTGAAATATTGGATAGACAAGCAATGAGGTTGAGGGACAAAGATGTAGCATCCATCAAAGTTCCTTGGAGGAATCAACAAGTCGGAAGCGTCACTTGGGGAAATGGAGCAGACTTGAAGAAGTGATATCCATACCTCTTTCATTCTATTCATTCTTAAGATAACAAATTAAGTCCTATCTATGGTTTCAAGTCATAATTTTCAGCCCTCATTTCACTTTGCATGCATTCATGTTCATGGTAAAAAGTTTATCGTGATTTTTGACATTCATGTTGAGATTTTTTGAAAATAATGTTTAGCATTTGTTACATTCATGTCGGGCTGAAATTTTCATGATTACTTGTCTTATGTACATTTCCTGACATTCAGGGATGAATGTTCCCAAGCGGGAGATATTGAAATGCCCCAAAAATATGCTTCAGAAATGCCCATAATTATAATTTTTATATATCTCAAAATCCGTGAGTGATATCGAAAATCCAACTTCATATTCTTGATCAAGGGGCAAAATTGATTGGGGAATGGGTATAACCTTGATTTTAGAAGACCCATAGTGAAAAATAATTTTCACCAACTTTTTGCAAAATAGTGTGCGTCCGCAATGGCTCCGCGACGCGAACCCATCGTGGAGCAAGGTTTTCACTTCCTTAAATATCTGTTTCGACCTAAGACAATTAGGGCATGTCCCCATGCCCTTTTACACATGAAATATTCCATACCTAGCCATTTTTCAACTCCATATCACTCAAAAGCCCTCTCTAAAACCTCTCAACCATTTTATTAAAAAGTTCCATCCAAATTCTCAAGCTAAATTTCGGATCTGAAGAACTCCATTCAAGCTTCAAGTCTCCATCTTGTCTACATCAAGGAATCCCCAAATTTAGGTATGTCAGTTTCATCCATTAGGTCCTTTCACCCATGGAGCCTAATCTCCGTTTTTATGTAAATTGCATGTTTTCAAGTTGTATTATCTATGGGTATCTTCTATTATGGATTATGAGTGTAAATTATGTTGGAATTTTATGAAGTGTTGATTTATTATACATGACTATCTATTTTAAGCTTGTACTATGAATGAGTTTTGTCTATTGAGACTATGCATGTTATGAGCTAAGAAACTTTGATCTATTATGAGATTTATGGATGAATTTCAAGGAATTCTATATGAGGGTTTTAATATATGTTGGTGGGTTGATTTGCATTAAATTTTCACATATTATTACACTCCTAAATTGCATGATTTTGAACAAGCATTACATACCTACCAAGTGTTTGATAGAATGTCTTGACAAGGTTCTTAGAGTTATTGATGATCGATTGCATGATTTATGAGGCAAGTGACTTCATGATGATTTTGGGCTTTCAAAAAATGTATTGAATACATGAAATGTCTCTGATGTTGTAAATGTCGGATTAAGGCCCTTTTCAAAGATTTTACCTCTTGTGGGCCTTTGATGTTAATGCAAGGGTAATGACTGATGATAATCTATGTTTTAAAGTTAGGCTTACCATTAGAGGTCAAAGATGTTTTAGAGCAACTCATGTCATGTTTCCGTATTTCTTACAAATTGTTAAAGTATGGTTATTTTGATTATTCCGTGGGACTAGACTTAGCACCAAAGGATTGGATGTGGCATGGACCATGTCCATGGGTTCATATTCTTTTCCTCAAACTATGTGCCAAGATGGGAGTATACTTTACCCTTGCTTTACTAGTGGATCCATTTAGCGCACTTTCTCTTGGAATTCCTCCCGAAATGGGACGGATTCCTGTAAGGAAGGTTACTTCTGCGAAATGGGATGGGCTCCCGTAAGGTGAAGTATGGTTTACCTTGGCAAGTAGACCACCTCTTTACCGATGAGGGGTAATCATTAGGATTCCAAGTTGTAGCTCGCGCGGTCTTATTCTTTGTCAGTTGAGGTCTCTTCTTACATATGCATTAAGTTCTATGCAAGTTGAATGACTTATAAGCATGTTTTACTTCTAGCATTGGTCATGCATATCATATTGAAATTATGCTATATATTGACTATGATTATGGATTTTGACTATATTGGCTTATGTCTTGTTGCATTTTATCCTAAATATTTAGTACATTCAAACGTACTAATGCAAAATTTATACCTACATGATATCACCATATAGGGAGCGGAGCTCCTCTTAATCATCCTCCACGTGTCTAGTGAAATTACTCGAAGATAAGCTTGGTAAGTCCTCAAGTTCGGGGAAACTATCTACTTTCTCTTGCTATCTGTAAGACCTCTTCATGTTGAACATTTGACATTATGATGCCATGCCCGGAAAATGATTTTGCCCCTGCTCCATTCTAAGTTTAGAGGTATTGTTGGAATATTATGATGTATTTATGTTATAAGCTTGACAATTTATGCTTTTATGATATCAAAGACTTCCCTTAGTCCCACATTCCCTTTTTATTATCTCTTGTTGTTGTTTACTTTGCTTCCACGACCAAGGATGTGAGATTGATATGTTAAGAGGCTTGTTTGGGTCCCTTCGGATTCCTATTCACCATGTCATGTCAAGGCCCTAGGTTTGGGTCGTGAAAATTTGATTAGATTGTTATGTTTCGAATGCGATATCAAAAGGAAAAGCTCCGATCTTGGGTTTATTTGGCTAGTAAATAAGGTAAATGGATTCCTAAACCTTGCTTATCCTTAAATTATTGCTGAAAACTACATGGGTAATTATGAGAATTAGATTTAATTGCGAAACTTCCTTATGATGTGAAAGTTATTGATAGATATTGATATGCATTGACTTATGATGTGATATTGAGAATCTCGGGTGATATGAGACTGCAAATTGTTGGATCATGTTGTCCTTGGGCAAAGTGAATATTGGAGATATTATTGTTGAACTTCACTTGTGTGAGACCCCATGTTTCTCGTCTTCGGTAATATAAATCGTGTGGCATGTTATATAAGGAATATGTGATTTTGTATAGCACCTAAGGATAATAGGGCTTCCAATAAGTGGTAATATTAAGGAATTAAAGTTTCAAGTCGAAGCGATCTCCTAAATACACATTTGGGATTAAAGAAATTGCCTGAGTGGCACCTTGCCCTTTTCGAAAGGTTTAAAATAAGCTTTACTTGTCGGATGGGACTAACAGTGTATAATTTACTAATAATGGATTTTAAAGGCTATTTTTAATAGCACAAATGTTATACATTATGTTTGGAATCAAGAAAGTTGCAAGATAAAGGTTGGCCAAAGTTACTGTAAGTTTTGTTAAGAAATCCTTCTTTAATTTGGGTCAAATATATCAGGTAATAAATCCCAAACAATAAGGATATAGAAGTTCCACGACCTATCAAATTGAATATCTACGAGTGTAGTTTGCTACGACTGAACCACGTATCAAACCAACCTCAGAACAAAAAGTTATTACCGTTTTACTTGGACTGCCAAGCAGGAAACTGGGTCATGGGCCGGGTTGGGTCAACCCACCTAGATGTCAGCTAATTTGAGCTTTTCCCTCTTATAAACTATGTTTGGAGATGTTTTTGGGCTGTAAAATAATATTGTTCTTGTTGGTTATTGTTGGTTTGCAGCTGGTCTGTTTAGATAATAATTTTGGGGCCGCTTTACAGTCATCTTTGCAAAGTTCTATGGACATTTCCTCGCGTAAGTACTATATGGCGAGTCTTGTCATTAATGATTAATTTTAGATTGTTTATAGGTGTGTTTAAGCTGGATATATATAGTCATTGCTCAGCTTAGGACGTAAGGAAAAACTTTCGTGAAGGAACTTTGAGCAATTGGGCGATCGTTGGAAAGGTATATTAAGGCTATGCTCTGTACGTCCTTTTAGCACGAAATTCGGAAAGTTTTTCAAAACATCAATTGCAATATCTTACTATTCTTTTGCTAGAAAGACTTTTTGTGAAAGGCATTGGGATTGCAACTGCGTCATTTTCATGATGGTATAAGGTTGACATTCTATTCGTTCGCTTAAAGTGCAGATTCAATAGCTCTATATCATTTTTTCGGTTTCTTGACTACCTATTCATATATTCAAGGTGTTTCTCTTCTTGGTGTAGTTCCATTAAAATAAATATAGATTATGAAGGGAATGCAGGTCATAATAAGTCCTTTTGCAAAACTGAAAACATAATTGAAATACTTGACAAGTAACACGTTGATTTTCGATAATCTCTAGCGTAATGCTCCGATTTAAATTACTAAAGCACTCCATTTTTTTAAAATACTTTCTTTTAATAATTGATATGGGACCAAGTATAAGCATTATGTAAAATAACTTTATGAACATTTTCAGAGTTAAGGCCTCATTGTAAATGTTGAATTAAGCTATCAAACTTATTTGAAAGATATGCAAGATCCCACGAGTCATGTGTATATTCTATGACAATGATAATGATGTTATGAGGATAAGTTTACCAATGAGCCAAGATTGGATAAATTAATGTTATATCCTACTATGTGCATTCGATATTTATATCATACATGGCAAGTTATGCATGGACTTCGAGCTATAATCAGAGGTATGGGGCCTATTTGACTAAATGATTACATATATATGTATATGGTACAGATGTCCATAGGTTGGAAAATGTGATGCCGATTCAGTATCAGAAAGTACCACCTTTGCTAGCATTTTGTTGGGTAAGTCATGCATTTGCTGAAACGACCCTAAGAAGTGCTCGAAAATGTGCCTTGGAAGTGTCCAGAATTGTAATTTCCATGTATCTAAAAATCAATGTATGATATCTGAAACCCAACTTCATATTTTTGTTCAAGGGGTTGTGATTTGATGAGGGGTTGTGATATATATTGCTTGAGAGTGTTACCAAGTATATATAGAAGGTTTTACATTGAATTTTCTAGTAATATTTCACTTTTGAATTGCATGGTTTTACACTAGCACTGCACACCCTTTAAGTGTTTGATAAAATGTACGGTTATGGCTTATTAAGGAGTTGAGGGCCCAATGCTTGTCTTATGAGTTGAATGACTATATGATGATGAAATAATGATATAATGATAATGAAATGATGATTAAATGTATGTATGCATATGACAGTTATATGATGATGAGATGAGGATAGAATGATGGTGGAATGACAACGAAATGTATGTATGTGTATGATGACTAGATGATGATGAGAGGTAGTGTTGGCTTGTGACCATGCTTTTCTTGGGGGTCGTGCGCCGGGTAATCGTGTCAATGGGTCTGTACCTTGATAACCTATCGGGGGGTTTGTACTCTTGTCACCATGGGTGGTAGGGTGCGACTATCCATCAACCTTGTTACGGTTTTGTACTCAATCAACCTATTGGAGGGTTTGTACTCCTATCACCACAGGTGGTAGGGTGTGACTATCCATCAACCATGTGGGAGTTTTTACCCATCAACCTTGTTGGGGGGTTTGTACTCCATCAACTATGTTGGGGGTTTGTACCCATCAACCCGTTGGGGGATTTGTACTCAACAACCTCATAAAGAGGTTGGTACCTCATGTGCCTCTCTAAGAGGGTGATAGGCCTTGTATTGCACTAAGAAATGGGTACTCCCTTCACAAATGTTATGTTCTATGAAAGTATGACTTAATTCAAGCGTCCTCCATTCATGTCATATCGCCATATGCTCATCCATTGTCTAATTAAGCATTTTGATTCTGATGCCTATCTATTGTTCAATTGCATCCTAGATACTTAGTACATTCGAACATATTAACGAATACTCTATTCCTACATGATGTCACCATGTAGGAACAAGAGTCCCACTTAAGCATTCTTCTCCACGTGGCTAGTACGACTTCGCTCAAGCTTGTTGGTAAGTCCTCCATTCTAGGGATGTTTCTTATGATCTCTTGCTATGTATTAAGACTTTCTCTCTTTGACTTAGGTATTGACTATGAGGGTGAGCCCAGTTGTTTTTTCTTGGCCCTCGCTCTTATCTTATATAGTAGAGGTGTTGTTGGACATGTTATGTATCTATGTTATGAGCTTGACTCATTTTGACTCTTGATGTTAATGGTATGTAGCTGTCCCTCAATCCTGTTTATCTCGATTTACTACTTCTTGATATGTTTATTGCTTTCGCATCCAAGTACATGTAATGACATGCTAAGAGGATTGCTTGGGTCCCTACCAGTTTCCCATGCACTGTGTCATGGCTAGGCCCTAGCCTTGGGTCGTGACAAAATGGTATCAGAGCACTAGGTTTTTAGATCCTCTGGGTCTAAAACACCGTGTCAAATAGAGTCTTATTCATAGTTGTTTGGTGCACCACAACTATGAGTAGGAGGTTATGAGACATTCTAGGAATTGTTTCCGTTTTTCATGTTCTAAGTCGTGCTATAGAGTTGAAGTAATCTTTCCTTCCCCAACGGTTGTTCTTTGCTATGCTAGATCATACCTAACATGAGAGAGAGACGAGTCCGCATACCCGAGGAGCAAGCGGCCAGCGTAGAGCTTACGAAAGCTCTCACTTTGCTTGCACAAGTGGTGGCTAATCAAGCCATAGAAGTGGCCCAAGCC
>JAPFFP010105777.1:0-19199 GCA_026153255.1 Solanum medicagineum
TTTTGAATGCTTTGTAATAGTTGCAAATATTAGAGCTCGCCTAATATGGGAACAAGGAGGTAATGAATAGGAAAAGAGATGCAATAACAGGACTCGATATGATTGCACTTGTCTTATCAAACTGAACAGATCAAAGGATGCTTGTATTGGGACAAGGTAAGGGTTAGTAATGCAACACCGTGGGGATGGATCAAGTCACGTGGTGAAATTTTCCTAATTCCTTAACAAATGGTTAGGCAAACATAACTTACCAGTTTTGCATGATACACACTAGAAAAGGTTGCGATTATATGGTTACACTGAGTCAGGAATTCATGGGGAACATGATACCCTAGTTACTTCTCTCACTGATTTCACAACACTTGCATTTGAGTAGTTGATTCTAGTTTAGGTTTATTTATTGCATTTTATCAACCCCCCCCCCACCTTGGGAAATAAGTCGACTAATTCATCTTGATTGCTTCTAGTTACTCTAAGGTTCTATATTTGAACAATGGTCTCTTATACTTTGATTGGGAGGTGAAGTTTGAGTGTGATCTAATTTTTGCATTGTTGCAGGGAATATAACTTTTAGATAATCTAATTAGAGTGATTTGTGAGTTAATACTTATTTTTCGTATTTTAGGGTTTTTGTTTATTTCATCATACAGATGTAGTATATGCCCAGTACTCATAGTCGAGGCATACCCTTGACTTCATTTGATCCAGAGATTCAGAAAACATTACGAAGAATAGCCTAGGACAATGCAATTAATGCTGCAAACCTTGCACACAATCTGAATAATGATGACCCACCACCACTTAAGGATGTGAATCCATAACCACAAGGTCAACAAGCAACTGCTAATGCATTGAATCCATACAGACTTGACCCAGTAGTAGTGGATATCACTGGAGCTATCGTATTAACTCCTCTATAAGAGGATACTAAGTTTTTTGTGTCGAGTGGGTTACTTCAGATATTGTAGAATAGAGGGTTGTCTATGGGCTTGCCATTAGACGCTTGGCATAACCATCTACATATGTTGTTTTCATCTGCAAAAGCATGATGGGATATCGAAATCTATCCATGGATGTCGTTGCGCTTCACATCTTCTCATTATCTTTCACAGATGAAGTGATAGTATGGTTAGCCAAGCTTCACAGAGCTCTATCACTACCTGGGCAAAAATGCAGAAAGCCTTTTTGGAGAGGTATTTTTCCAAATCAAAGAAGTTGAAGCTGAAGGATCAGATAAACAACTTTGAGTATGGGAGCGATTCACAAAGTTCTTGAGAAGTGTTCTAGACCTTAAGATTGTTGATGATTGCTTAGTGGAGATCTTTCATTGGGCATTAGATAATAATTGCAAAGTAGTTGCTAACACCATAACTAGAGGCTCATTCATGTGTTGTACTTTTCCTGTTGTTGCTGAGTGACTAGAGAAGGTAGCAAACACTAATAGTGAATAGGGCACAAGGGACAAGTTGACGACCAAGAACTCTTTGCAATGAGTTCCAATCTAGAGCAGGCCAAGATCAATGAAGATGTGATGCAAGAGTTGGCTCAGATTAGTACTAATGTGAGTTTGCTGATGAAGCAGACTCAAAGCAACTGAATGTAGTTAGTCACCAATCCAAAGCAGGCCAAGATCAACGAAGATGTGATGCAAGAGTTGGCTCAGATTAGTACTAATATGAATTTATTGATGAAGTAGACTCAAGAGTGAGTGAATGTAGTTAGTCACCAACCAACACGTGCACCCATGTTTGAAGAACCATATTATGAGGAGGAT
This sequence comes from Solanum medicagineum, assembly GCA_026153255.1. Classification (NCBI taxonomy): domain Eukaryota; kingdom Viridiplantae; phylum Streptophyta; class Magnoliopsida; order Solanales; family Solanaceae; genus Solanum; species Solanum medicagineum. The sequence continues at coordinate 1,775 of JAPFFP010105777.1, forward strand.
AGTTGCTTTATGAAAGATTAGATGGGTCTTTTTAGACCAATGCCTAAGGGTCCAATCAGTAATATTAGCGCCAAGGTCAAGGGAATTAAGGTTGGAAATATAATAGGGACAACAATTGAGGTGGTTACTATAACAAAAACAGGGGACAAGATAGAGATGGTGATTAGGGTCGCAAAGATAGGTAAAAAAATGGTCTATATGTGCCACCGTATAATCATGATTCTGGAGCTGGTAGTTCTACGACTGAGGAGATATTTAATAAGTTGTTGACGAAGGCTGCCACTGAAGATGAGACTTTGAAGGGTATGAAAGCTGACATTGCAGGTATTAATCAGAAGATTGAGTCTCATTCTGTGTCTATTAAGTAGTTTGAGCTATAATTTGGTCCAATGTCTACACAGTTGAACCAACATCAGAAGGGTACATTGCCAAGCAACACAGTGCATAATTCGAAAAATGATGAGCAGTGCATGACAATAACTACAGAGGTGGCAAGCAGACAATCAACCTACCAATGCTAGTAAATAATGATGTGATTCGTGAGAAGACAGTAGAAAGAAAGGATCCAGAACGGAGGATGAAAAATCCAAGGATGGGGTGAGCAATGAAATGGTAACACCAAGGAAGTTGAAACCCATACCTAGGCCTCCACCACCTTTCCCTTAAAGACTCAAGAAGAAGGAAGAGGATAGGAAGTCGCAGAACTTCATCTCCATATTGAAACAGTAACCTATTAATCTTCTTCTTACTAATGCATTAGAGAAAATGCCCGAGTATGTTAATTTTATGAAGGGTTTACTACCAAGAAGAGGACTATGAGTTAGGATCTTGCTTATAATCATTACCATTGAGGAGCTATTGCTACAAGGTCATTGGTGCAGAAAAAAGAGGATCCCGGAGCATTCACCATACCTTGCACCATTGGATTCTTCAACTTTGCAAAGGCGTTACGCGATTTAGGAGCCAACAACAACTTAATGCCTCTTGCGGTGTTCAAATAGTTAGGGGTGAGAGCCCCTACATCAACTACAATATAGTTTTTGATGGCAGAGAGGACTGTGAAAAATCCTACAGTGATACTCTATGGCATACTAGTTCGAGTTAAGAATTTCATATTTCCCATAGACTTTATGATACTTGATTGTGAAGTCAACTTCGTCATTCCAATCATCTTGGAAGTACCTTTCCTAGCCACTGGATGAGCATTAGTGACATGTTGTTGGGTCAACTCAAGTTTAGATTGAATGATGAAGAAGTTGTCTTCAATGCCTGCCATGAAAAGACTTGATGATCAGAAAGTGGTCTCTATTATTGAAAGCATTGATGAAGTGCAACAAGAGGTACCAATTAAAGAAATACTAGGTGTAAAAACTCTTGAGGTTGTATTGATGAATTTTATGAGTGATGGCATTCCAGACTATGATGAGACGAGTAAGGCACTTGGAGCACCTTGTTATCACAAGCACAACCTCAAGCTTGAGTTGGCTTTGAAGAATCGCGCGTCTGCACTGACTCAACCATCCATTGAGGAGCCACCGATATTGGAATTGAAGGTCTTCCAGCCTATCTGAGGTATGTGTTTTTGGGTACTAACAATACTTTGACTGTTAATGTCGTTGAAGACCTTAATGATGAACAAGTGGAAGCATTAGTTTTGGTACTCGAGCAATTCAAAAAGGCTATTTGATGGATGATTGTAGACATCATTGGCATCCCACCTTGCATATGCACTCACAAGATTCAATTAGTCAAGGACTATAAGCCAAGTATTGAACACCAAGGACATCTCAACTCTTGTAACACACAAAGAGATCATTAAGTGTTTGGACGCATGTGTGATATATCTGATTGTTGATAGTGAATGGGTGAGTCCAATACAATGTTTTCCAAAAAAAAGAGGTGTTGATGTGGTCACAAATTCTAGCAATGAGTTAATTCCTATGACACCAGTCACAAGTAGGAGGGTTTTCATAGACTATCAAAAACTCCATGCATCAACAGAGAAAGATCGCTTCCCTATGTCATTCATGGACTAGATGCTAGATCACTTGGCAGGTAAAGACAGGTATTATTTTCTTGATTAAAAAAAGGTGTTATTTTCTTGATGGTTATTTGGGCTACAATCAGATTTCCATTACTCCAGAGAACCAAGAGATGACAACCTTCACATGTCCCTGTGGCACCTTCGCATTTAAAAAGATGCAATTCAGATTGTGTAATATATTGGCCATATTCCAGAGATACATCATATCTAATAGACATGGTGGAGGACACTATGGAGGTGTTTATGGATGACTTTAGTGTGGTTGGAGATTCATTCGAGGATTGCATGAGGCATTTGCATGATGTGCTTCAGAGGTGTGAAGAATGTCATCTTGTGCTAAAATTGGGAAAAGTGGCACTTCATGATGAAGGAAGGCATTGTGTTAGGACACTAGATCTCCATCAAAGTTATTAAGGTTGATAGAACCAAAGTTGAGGTTATTGAGAAACTTCCTCTACTAATCTCTATTAAAGGTGTGAGAAGTTTCTTAGGACATGCAAGTTTCTACAGGCACTTCATAAAGGACTTCTCAAAGATTGCACACCCTTTGTGCAAGCTACTTCAGAAGGATACTAAGTTCATGTTTGATGAAGCATGTCATAAAGCATTTTAGGAGTTTAAGCAGAGGTTGATATCAGCGCCTATCATAGTTGCTCTAGATTGGACTCAACCCTACGAGATCATGTGTAATGAATGTGGGATCGCACTTGGTGTAGTGTTGGGATAGTGCAAAGAGAAGATTCTATGTCCTATCTACTATGCCAGTAAAGCCCTAAATGCAGCATAGAAAAACCACATTGTCACTAAGCAAGAGTTACTTGTAATGGTTTTTGCATTCGAGAAGTTCAGATCCTACCTTTCGGGGACCAAAGTCATTGTACATACTGACCACTTAGCATTGAGGAATTTTATGGTGAAGAAGTATGTAACACCAAGATTGATTTGATGGGTACTTCTTCTTCAAGAGTTTGATTTTGAGTGATTGACAAATCGGGGACAAAAAATCAGGTTACAAACCACCTATCCAGACTTAGGTAAAAGGTCATGGTAAAGTCCAATGATGGGGTGGACATTGATGATTCGTTCCATGATGCGAGAGTGTTGTAATCATCTTATGATTTGATATAATGGTTCACGGACTATGCGAACAAATTAGTTAGCGATATTGTGCCACCAGACTTGACTGCGCACCAGCTTCAGAAGTTTATGTCTGATGTGAGAAAGTTTTTCTGGGATGATCCATATTTGTTTTAGTGTCTATGTAGATGGGATTATTCATCATTGTGTTCCTAAGGTGGAGATGATGAGCATATTGGAGGCTTGACATTCATCCTTGGTTGGTGGGCATCAGAGTGGAATTCAGATAGCACATAAGATCTTGCAGTGTGGCTACTATTTGCCATCCATCCACCAAGATGCCCATGAGTATGCTAAAGCTTATGATAGGTACCAGAGAGAAGGTGGTGTTTCCCGCAAGCACGAGCTCCCTCTAAACCCTATTATGGTGATCGAGGTGCTTGATATGGGGGGATACACTTCGTGGAGCCATTCGTTAGTTCTTATGGGAACAAGTATATTCTGATTACTAGGGTCTATGTCTCAAATGGGTGGACGCAGTGGTGCTTCCTATAATAAAGGTAAAAGTGTCACAACATTCCTCAAAAAAGAAATATTTTCTCTAGGTTTGGCACTCCTTAGGCAATCATCAATGATAGAGTTTCCCATTTGGGCAATAGGTTGTTCAAAGTTCTTTAATGTAAAACACAAAGTGGAAACACCTTACCATCTATATATGAGTGGGCAAGTTGAGGCATCTAACAAGGAGATCAAATAGATTCTATCCAAAATTGTGAATGCAAATCGCACTGATTGGTCATTGAAAGCTTGATGATGCACTATGGGCATACTGGATAACATTCAAGACTCCCATAAGTATTTCCCCTAACCAACTTGTTTTTCGTAAAGCTTGTCACTTACCTATAGAGCTTGAGAACAAGGTGATGTGGGCACTCAAGAAGCTGAAACTGTATTGTGATGCTGCAAACTCAAGGTTGATCCAACGTAACGAACTTGATGAGTTTTGTTTGAGGGCATGTGAGAGCTCACCCCTGTAAAGGCAAAGGATGAAGATGCAACATGATTGTTGAATTGGAGCATCACCAGTTCACACCAGGAGACTTGGTTTTGCTATATAACTCAAGGTTGATATTGTTTCCTAGAAAACTCAAGTCCAAACATGTGGGACCTTTCAAAGTTACACATGTTTTCCACCATGGGGCTGTTGAGTTGGACTAGAAAAATGGAACAAGGTTCAAAGTGAATTGCCAAAGAACCACACAATACTTTGGCAATGCTATGGAGGTGCAGACAGTAGAAGCATAGGCACTTGGTGAAGTCTGAGTAACCAAGGAGTCTCGGTCATGTTGTGACACTAATATAGGCATTACTTGGCAGGCAACCCAAGATATTAGTTGTAATTCTTATGTTTTTGTTAGTTTTGCTTTTTGTATTCATAAGTAATTTAATTTTCATTTTTGTTGTAATTTTGGTCTCACGGACTGGGAAATTATAAGGTAACAGTTTGTTTTGCTGAAAATGTGCAGGAACAGGGTTTAGGCAACAAACCAATGCAAAAAGTGACAAAAGTTGGTTCTACGACTGGTTCCACGGGTAGTGATTTACACCATGATCCGTATATGAACTCATAGAACCATTTCCAATGAGCAAGAATATGTGCAATCCAGTCAATGAGCCAATTATATGACCCGTAGATACAACTGCGGGCCATGAATGGGGTCCGTGCATGGACTCTAGGTAAGATTCTGAAAATTTGTTAAGTGTTGGAGGTACCTACGAACCCAACCGATGAGTCATAGATTAATCTACGACCCATAGGAGGATTCATAGGAATCAAGTCCTAAAAGGTAGACTTTGAAACCACAAAACTAAGTTTTATGGGCCATAGAACAAGATACAGCCTATAATCGAGGTTTCGTGGGAGTAAAGTCCCACTTTTACCTAAACCAGTAAAATGGAGTTGAAAAAGGTGTAATCAAATCAACCCTCATTTTAATTCTAATTTTCAATGAATATTAAACCTTACACTACATCCCTAATGTACGATAACCACTGACCACACCACCATACTTTTCGACTAGGATTTTGGCCAAATTTCGGCCACCTACCTACTATTCCGACAAGTTAGGGTTCCAAGAATTTTGGTCTCTTGGTAGGTTTCTCGGCCTTTTTCTCAATATTCCAGTACTATGGCGCCCTGTCCTAAGACAAATGAGATACAAGCATTGCGAGACCAACTTCGTGATAAGCCTACATACTTTGAGACCAGTCGTGCGACCAGTGAATCTTAGGAAGTGCTCAACGTCTAGCCAGACAAGGGCATGGAGCGACAACATACTAGGGTGGAATTTATACAAATAGTATTGGCCAGACACAGGCCATAGTTACTCATCCTCCCTAGTCTGAGGTGGGAGGTGCCCAGCAAAGCAACTCAATCTCAATGACAGACTCCGACATAGGGTTCGGTTGGGGTCTAGAGATGGAGATGGCTCTGGTTCAAGTGAGGAGTCAGGATCTGAGTCCATAGAGTCTACTCAAACATGAGCCCCTATAGCTGGATTGATAAAGAGATGGTATGTTTCAGGCATACAAAACATATACAAGAAGGACGCCCTGTAACACGACAAGGGTTAGTAGGCTCATACTATTTTGAGGATTAAGGAGCAGGACTTCCAAATTTGACATCATTCCCATGCTCAAAGACACCATGACCTGGTACCACTTAGATTGGCTAGCATCTCCATCGGTGAAGTACTTACCAGCACTTGTTCGAGAGTTCTACCCATCTTATGCTGCTACCATTATTGAGGCAACACCGAAGAAGGGGAAGCCCCTTTCACAGCCTCGATATACACAGACAACGGTAGGTGGAGTCCCCGTAAACATGTTAGAGACCCCCATCCAGAGATTTCTATTTTGTTTCTAATACCAAGCCCCTATGAACACAACAAACTATGACAACAGGCTGGGGTAGACCAGGGACCAAGTTCTGATTAGAGATGTGGCCTAGAAGATCATTGTGATGCGATGGATTGCTGATTACATAGCTGAGTAGGGCCAAGAACCTTACTAAAAACCTAGTTCAACGCCAGTAGTGAAGGCTTCACTCAGATTCGCCGGTAAATTTTGGTAGGATGTTGTACATACGCGAATCCAGTCAACCCAGGCAGATAATACTTTGACACCAGACCGCACTATTTTGGTTACCAGTATTATTGTTGGTCATGATATAGATTTTGCTCGTTGTATAGCAGCGGAGATGCATGAGTGTGCTTTGAAGAGGTACACATCGATCCCACTCCCATATTTTATTGACAAACTATGCATAGAGGCGGCGACGGAGATCCTGCCTAATGTAACCATTATTATTGAGGTTCAAAGGATGCAAGATAGCTTGATCAAGGCTGATGAGAATCCTGTGGCTATTTTGTGAGCACCGCATCCTCCGGTCCAACTACTAGAGATGTTTTCCAAGGCACCACAGCCTGAGCCTTCTTCCTCCACTGCTACTCCTATAGAAACTAAGAGTCTTCCACAAACTGATATTAGGGATGAGATGGGGTCCACTAATACTTTAGCTATTGTACTAGTAGTCATTCCTACACGTCGTCCCACCACAAGCAAGGTATAGATGTCTACAAATTCTATTCAAACTTTGGTACATTAACAGGTTCGTACTGAGTCTCAATAGTAGCATTAAATACGGCCTTAGGTTCGCAAGGCCATAGTAGAGTTTGAGGAGTGGTCACAAGCTCATTTCAGAGCCACTATTAAGGAGAGACTTACATCATTTCATTGTTTTGTAGATGCATTCGAGAGGTGAGTGAACTAGAGATTTATATCAACCCAGACTTCTGATATGATAGCCATCACGGCAGAGATCTAGTAGCTCTGCACTGATATTAGAGCAGCATCTTCCACACCTTTGGTGATTTTAATTACTACCAATACTTCTGAGGTGGTGGACGTTTATGCTGATGAGCCGCTAGTCCCCACTTCTGGGAAGAGGCATTGTGATGATGATGATCGTGAGGCCATCAGGCAAGATGCTGCAAGAATAGAGAGTGAGAAGTTCGAGGTTGCTAGATGATCCTCCATTGTGGATAAGTTAGAGTAGCATGCACGGGTGCAGGAGTTGGTGAAAGGTGTTGGACCCTTCGAACATGTCTCCATGACTGAGGGGACCACCCAGCAAGCTACGGTTGGTGAGACACAAATAGACATTGTGCTTAGGCACCCAAGTATGTCCCCTTTTGACCCCAATATAATATTTTGGTTTATTTTATTTTATTGAGGACAATGCAAATATTTTTCAATGGGGTATGGATAGTTATAAGCCTAAGCAAAATCTGAGTAACCAAGGCCTATATCTATCATAAATTTTGAGTCCATGGGATTTTCTTGCCTGTGTTCTTTCCCTAAGGACATTTATTTTCTATTAAACTGACATGCTTAGGATGTGTAAGTAGTACTAGTAGCATATCGTACTCATATTTGTCGCATATGTTAGTTTTTGTCGAAAAAATGATACCCACCTACTTTTGTGATTGATGATGTGTTGTTAGGTAGTTTTGAGGACAACCATGTGGAATCAATGATTGACAGTATTTGTTTTGATAAGTTAGGACTTAATTGTGATGATAATGTATTCAATGCCAAGTATGTTTGAGCATTATTGCATGATTCTTAGACTATGATTCAATTCAGAAATTGTCGTGCTACTCTGACTAAGACTGTAGGTTGGCTGGTTAGGAAAGGATCACAGGTCGTTGTTCATATTAGTCCACTAAACCTAAAGATAACCAATCAAATGCTTTATATATCCCTTGGTCCTAATGTTTGAGCCTTACATGTACCCTTTTCTTTATAGACACTTAAGTAACCAAACTTTTTTGTCTATGTAATCCTGAAATCGGCATTGTCCCTCCTTGAATATTAGGGACATCGACTCAGGATAAAATCCTAAGTAGAGGGTGGCTACCAAAAGTGGCCCTAGTTCATAGGTTCAATATTGTATACCTCAACTCAAACCAAAAGCCTAAGTTGAGGGTGGTTATTGCAGGGAAATCACACCAAATGAGGAAGGAAGTGTAGTGATGCAATACAAAAGGGGAGAAATATGAAATGTGTGGAAGAAAAGTAAATAGATGCCTAAATTCTGAGCTAAAAAGCAAAAGAATTGAGAAAAATAAAAAGCAACGAGCTGGAAAATTAGAATAAGGCACCCGAAAGTGTTTGAAATAAGAAAAGGGGATCTATTAGTGAAAATCATTGTTGGTAGGGAAAAAGTACAAAATAGCTCAAAGTCAAAGAGGGTGATTAGTCACTATGTTCCAAATATATTGTACCAAATCCCCTCGATCCTACAATACAAGCTAAGAAAGTCCTATAATGACCCAAAGTCAACAAGTCCAATGTCATGGTCATGAGTATAGGGGCAAGCCTATGGTATTGTACACAGTGTTTGAATATCTGCTATGAGCGTGAATTTTTTATAGCGTGAGTGTTTTATAAGTCCCGAGTATTGAATCGAAACATGCCATTCTGAGTGAGATATGGAACTTCTTTTTTTCATGTGAGGGAACTTGAATTACATGGTTGACTTAAGGCTGTCTTGATGATTGTTGCTTATCTATGTTGCCTTGCTTGTCATAGTTATGCTATTAGACATTGGTTTGTATGAGTTTTTTTTATAACAGTCTTGTATATGCACTAGTGAGTTTGACCGGGTATCTGTGATTGATTGAGAGAAGATGTATGCCTTGAGATTAAGGTTTGTGTGTTGTTGTATTGCTTGTGTAGATTGAGTCGGTCGCTTGAGGACAAGCAACTTTTTAAGTTGAGGGTGTTGATGTGCCGCAAAAATAAGGCACTTTGATGCTTTAAACTTAGAGTTTTGTGAGTTCTCAATGCGATGTAAGTTGGTTTGATGTGTTTTTGTGTAGATTTATCAAGATTTTAGGAGTTGGGAGGTTTTTCGGTCAAGTTGGTAGATAGCAGAATTCTGAGATTTCAAGAGGCTTTCTACGAACCATGGTTCATTCCACGAGCCGCAGTTGGGTTTCGTTGGTTAAATCCAGTGAAAGGCTGATTTTTAGAAGTTGAAGATATGTGTTACCAGATGGACTGTAGATCATTTGACAACCCATATACCTGTCTGTGTTCTGAAGATCAGAAAATATGCATAAGTGCTTAACCATTACCGGACGAAGGTTCCCACGGGTCATAAGTCAAGTGATGGGTCGTGCACTAGTTCGTGTCTTGAGGATCAGAGATTTTGAAGAATTGCTAAAGAGATATCAAACGAAACCTTTTAGAGGTCGTAAGTCAGAAGACGGTCCGTAGGAAGGTTTTTTATTGTGAGGACAGATTTTAAGCATTGTAGTCTATGAAGGCCAGTCACGGGCCATGATTTCATCTACAACCCATAACTCTGTTCGTTTGAGTTCTCGATTCTAGTTTTCCTATTTCGTTTAGGATTTGGTTTCTACTTACCATAAATGGGTTTTCAGGTTTTATAAAAGGGGAGCGCAGTTAGAACATCCGGAACTTGCTACTTAAGATTATTACGTTGTTCTTCTGGATTACTTTTGATGTTACTTTCGAGTTATAACATTGTGAATTTCGTGAAGATTTTGGATTTTGTGTTCTTAAATTAATCATTGTAAGTGTTTAATTATACAAATTCATAGCATAATTCTTTCATCAACAATGAACATGAGTAGCTAAATCCACAACTAGGGTTGTGGGAATAATAAAGAACTAACAAAGTAAAAACCCGAATAATTTGTAATCCTTGGAAAGTGTGCATGCATGTATTATTTAACTCTTCCTCTGAATGCTTTTGTATGGTTGCAAATATAGGAAAAGAAATTCAATAACAGGATTCGATGTAATTACATTCATCATATCGACCTGAACGGATCAGATATAGTTGTACTAGGACAAGGTAAGGGTTAGTAACAACACCTTGGTGATGAAGCAAGTTATATGGTGAAATTTTCTCAACACTTGGATCAAAGGGTTAGGTAAACGTAACTTACCAATTTTGCATGCTACATACTAGAAAAAGTTACGATTATATGGCTCCTCTTCGTTAGGAATTCATGGGGAACACAATACCCTAGTTACTTCTCTCACTGATTTCACAACACTTTCACATGACTATTTGATTCTAGTTTAGGTTTATTTATTGCATTTTATCAAACCCTCCCCTTTCGGGAAATAAGTCGACTAATTTATCCTAATTGCTTCTAATTACTCTAAGTCTAGACCTTATTCCTCATGGGATCAAACCTAACCATTGTTAGGTCTATATTTGAACAGTGATCCCTTATACCTTGATTGGGAGGGGTAGTTTAGGTGTGATCAAAGTTTGATGCCATTGGCGAGGAATACGACTTTTAGATTATTCTAATTAGAGTGATTAGTGAGTTAGTCATTATTTTATGTTTTTTGTTGTTTATGTTTTCTTTCAGCATACAGGTGTAGTGCATGCCCAGTACTCATAGTCAAGGCATCCCCTTGACACCATTTTATCCAAAGATCCAAAAAATGTTACGATAAATGGCCTAGGACAATGCAAATAATGCTGCAAACCTTGCATGCAATCTGAAAAACGATGATCCACCACACTTGAGGTTGTGAATCCACCACCACAAGGTCAACAAGCAGTTGCTAATGTATGGAATCCATACATACTTGACCCTATGGCAGTGGATGTATCACGACCCAAGCTTAGGATCTAGGCATAACACCAAGAATAGAGAACTCGACGAAACCCCAAACAATCCTCTTAAGCATACATGGCGCATCCTTGGTTGCGAAAGCAAAAACTAAAGCAAATAGCACAATTTCTTGAGGGAATGGGACTTTGGACTCACACTATGGGGATGTTGTAGGAAAGAGGATTAGCATAGATTACATACCAAATAAAGTCTAAGGGGCAGGTAAGTATGACTCATGCTATGAGAGCAATTAGGGGCTTACGAATTCCATCCCATCCGTATAAGAAGCATTCAACACATGAGAGAGAATAAGGGACTAAGGGATTCTTTACCTATCATAATAAGAGTCGGGCTCAATACATAAATATCCAATATCCAACAGCACCTCTAATAAGAATGGAACAGTGGCCAAGACATCTCCCAGGCTCACCTTAAATATATAGTATCCAAAAATATACAAGTCTAAATAAGGCAAGAAAGTAAATGCCTATTGTCCCTGAAGTGGAGGACTCACCAAAAGTGATCTTCAACCAAATCCTCTAGCCACATGGAGGAGGATGGATGGATAAGAGCTCTGGTACCTACATGGTTAGATCATGTAGGCACAAAGTATGCATTAGTACCAAAAATGTACTAAGTATGCGAGGTGCAATGCAACAAGGAACATAAGCGAAGGTTAAACAATATGCATAATCATAAACAACGGATAGAAGCTCAATATGGCATGAATGCTCAATACCATATTCAAAATATGCATGAGGGATTATCAAATCATATAACATATCAGACATACATGGAAACAGACCATAACTGACATATAAGACCGAGCAAGCTACTACTTGGAATTTCGATGTTCACTCCACACTGGACTAGAAGTGATCTACTTTGCCAAGGTAAACCAAACACTCACCTTATGGGAACTCCCCTATTTCGAAAAGTACTTCTTAAACACCTTATGTGAACACTACCCTTTTCGGTTAACTTATGATAACAACCTCACAAGAACACCACCCATTTTGGTATTTCACAAACATATGTCATACGAGAACACCACCCTTTTTGGTTAACCATGTAACATTAGCTATATGGATCCATTAGCTAATTCAAAAACCTATGGTGACAAAATAGATATGGGATAATGGTTATCTACGAAGGTCCTCTCGATGTTAAGTCTGAATCCCAAGGAAAATCTAAATCATAATCATAGCCATGATTTGCAAAGCGTGACAGTATCATAATAGTCATAGAGTAGCTCATCAAAATCAAAGCTTTATAATGTCAATGGTAGGGAATCAAAACTTTCATAACATTCATAATATTCTCATATCTCATAGCATGCATAATAACCCTTTTCAAATTTATATTATTCATAGTTTGCATAACTTGTCATAAGGCTCTCAACGTCATAGAAGCTTGGCATACATCTTTAATCAAATCATGGTGGGTGCTTGTACATAGGTTTAAAACCATGCAACTTGAAGTATAATACTTGAACATTATTCAAAATAACCTACAAAAAGCATAACAAGACCTAGCTGTGGTATCATCAACCCTGATAAAAATCCATCATTTTCATATGGATTTTCAATGCATAATCATGTAAAATGGTAAAACATCATAAGTCTCTTCATAATATTATCATATGAAATTGTTCATAATAACATCCATAAATTTTAAATAGTTAAAGAGGAAGAACGGTTAGACTTGTGCAGGAAAGGTTTCTACAATCAAACCCACACACCTTTGTTGTTCGGAAATGGTAAATCTTGTTGGAAAGTAGAGAAATCATGAAACCCTAGCTAGCACCTTTTGCTTGAATGTCTTGAGGATCTTGAGAGAGTTTGGGAGAGATTTCACTTAGGTTGTTTTTGAGAATTAATAGGAATGGAGTGAGTTAGGGTTGTATAGGGCTAATAATGTCACGCCCCAAGTCCCGTTAGGGCGGACCGGCACCCGCTGCCGATAAGGCTCGGGAGAACCAACCTATATCTATGCACTTTCTATATATTTTATAATGGATTTCTATATTTAACATGCCTTTATGCAAGCAAACAGTAATACAAGCCAAAAGAAAATGCATATGACTAGGTCGTGAGGGCCACAGTGTCTGAAGTATGAGACATGACCACACTTTAATTTACATAGTCTACAAAGCCTCTAGATAATAGAAAGTATCAAATAAGGGTCGGGACAGGCCCCGCCTCGAATAATTGTACAATACAACCATATAAGCTTTAGACAGGCACAAAGCTCCGGAACAACCTGAAGCTTGGCAACAGCAGCTGGATGTCCTGAACTCTAATGGGGAGATCTACTAGCACCTGAACCTGCAGCATGAAATGCAGATCCCCTGCAAGGGACTCAGTACGAGATAATGTACTGAATATGTAATGCAGCAAATACTTTATATGAAATAACAACTCAAATGAAGCCATGCACTAGTGTAGAATAAGAGACCATCTTTGGATATACTTTGGAATCATGTACTTTAAGTTCTTTATATTGCTTTACCTTTACTGTATAATCAGTGCACATCATGTACTGTAAATGACCAGGTGATCAGTGGTAAACTATATCGGGATCGTCCCTGTCTAGGTTCTTCCTTAACCCCTCGGGCTACCACCCATAATAAGATTTTCCATGGCAAGGTGATTCTTCCACCCCTCGGGATATCGGGATCGCCCTTACTAGGTTTTTCCTTAACCCCTTGGGCTACGACCCGTGATAGGATCGTCCCTGGCTAGGTGATTCTTCCACCCCTCGGGCTACAACCCATCAAAAACTATATACTTTGCTTTATCTTTCAATTACCTTTGAGATGATTTTTTTGGTGGTCAAAATATTGAAGTTATAAGGCTGTATAGGCAACATATGACATACGAATAATCATGCAAGACAATATGGCAATGAAGAGAGTATGCTACATAAGAAATGAAATGCGTATGAAATGAAACAACTCATGAACTTTGTTTATCAACAAGAACTCATATACTTAGTATCCACATATGTATGTACAATTGAAGGTAACTATATATAGGAGCATATGAATATGTGAAAGAGTGGAGATATGGTTGCTTGTCATGTAGGAGTAGATAAATGCCTTTACTTACTGAGGGATCTATGTTTCATGCCAAATGATACGAAATCAAGTAACCTTACATACCTCGTTGTATGACCTCGTTACCACCTTGGAGTGGCTTCTTTTCCCCCAAATATTTATCTACATCATATTAGGTAATAATACTAGTATTAGCAGCAAAGAAACACTTCTTGACAGTCCAATATCATAAAAACAATCACCCGGACAGCAAGCTTTCAATTAGTGACGCAAGGGCATTTCTTCAACCTTTTCACTTATAAACGTACTCTCTAACAACCATTCTTATGTACATGTTATGTATACCTTATTTTCAGACCCTTACCAGTCTACAACAGCCCACAAAGCATAACACATAACAATTCTTCACAACATACAAACAAGTGGCATAACGTTACATCCTTTCTACACACTTCGACGTCAATAATCCCGAAACTGTTTTAGCTCTACCTAAATTGCTTCCAACATTTTTTACTATATAAAACCAGTCTTAATATAGTCCAAAACTAATTCCAAAATAGGTTAAGGTCGTGGAACAACATACTACAATTCTATACAACCTACAAATGGACAGCATAACGTTACCCCCCCTTCGCTACATTTCGACGTCGACAATTCCAAACATTCTTCAACTCTAACCAAACTGTTCCACCAATATTTACACATACAAATAGTGCTAATATAGTCTTAGAACATTAACCAAGAAGTCATTAAGGACATGAGCCAATAGCTTTAAATCCAACAGCCCACAAATTTCAATCAACATTATACTTACGATAGCACAATAAAACTCATTTGTTAAATGAAACCCAAATCTAGGAAGCAACTTTAGGGTTATGTCTATAACTCAAATAATGTTAAGAACATCAAATGCTCTTCATAATACAGCCCACGAACCATTTAGAAATCACTAAAACAAAAGGAAAGAGTGCAGCAATTTTCTGGACACAAGCTGTCCAGAATTTTCAGCATAACATATTATCATATACTTTTTGATTTTTAGGAAGAAACCTTACCAAAAACACAATTATAATCACTTACCTTTCTATTCAAAGTTGATAAACTCATTAATAACCCTAAAAGAGTCGTTTGGCTGCTGCTTTGCTAGGTTGAGAAAAGTTTAGAGAGAGAGTTTGGGAAAGCTGAAATTTTCCAAGTGTAAGAGTTGCTGAAATTTTCAGCTTGTGACCCCTATTTAAAGGACTCATTTGGATGACTCTCTTTGGGCTTCTTGACCACCAAATACCATATAATATTGAGCTAATTATTCAGCATCTTAGTCCCCAAAATTGGGCCAAAATGGGCATCATATTCTAATGACTTGTGCTGCCAATTTTCAGCTTTCCTCTTAATCCATTTTTGGCCCAAATAGTCAAGTGGTTTAGAATATACTTGGGCTCTTATTACACTCTTCTTGGAATGAAAATAAGGTACATTTATGATACTAAAACATGGGATAAAATTACACCCTTAAAACTGGTTTTATTCGTAATCGGACTTGGACAAATTTGACGTCGAACCTTGTCTCCATTTAGCTAGCAAATTCAAGGTAAGCAAGTTTGTGACTCACCTACTAGATTATTAATTCATACAAACACCTTGATTCTCATACTTTCTTTAGGGTTGTGATATCCTCAATTTAACATAAAGCACATATACACAAGACCCTCTTAAGCGTTTGACGCCCATATCGCCTGTTAACACGAGAATCAAGCACTTTCAAGAATTGATACTACTTTGACCAATACATACCATGATTTATTCACATGGCATTAGTACATGTAAAATATGGGGTGTTACAGATAAGAGGTCTTTTAAAAGATTAAACAATGTAGTATAACATTAGGGTAATAGGAAATATCAAATTTGCCCCTTAGAATTTCCTGTCAGATGAGACCACGAGACCCCATTTATGGGCCATGGTCCAGTTTTTGGGCCGTAAGAGAGGGGTTCCCTCTGCTAACATTTTGAATCCTCAAAAACTTTCTCTAATCCTTAATGTACAGTAACGACTTACGACTCATAAGTCAAGGTACAACCTCTCGTGCTAACTCGTACTCCAACTTCAAAAATTAGTATTTTCACCAAGTTAGGTCAACATTCTATGAACATAAGTTACGGTTTGTGAGACCACTTACAGCCCATAGGCCCTTCTGTAAAATCCATTGGTACTTAGAAAATTTTCAAATTTCATTTATTAGGCACTTTTATACCCTTCAACATGTGGGTCCTTACAGGCTATCACCGGAGCTATCGTGCTACCTCCTCTATCTAAGGATACTAAATTTGTCGTATTGAGTAGGCTACTTCAGATATTGTAGAATAGAGGGTTATTCGTAGACTTATAATTAGAGGATCCATATAACCATCTAGACATTGTTGTTTTCGTTTCCAAGAGCATAATGGAAAATAATAATCTTTCAATGGATGTTGTTAGGATCCGTGTCTTCCTATTGTCTCTCACAGGTAAAGCGATAGTATGGTTAGTCGAGCTTCCATAAAGCTCTATCACTACCTAGGCTGAAAGCCTTTTTGGAGAGATATTTTCCTTAATCAAGAAAGTTGAAGCTAAAGGATCCAATAAATAACTTTGAGCAATGCCTGGTGATTCGATTAGTGCTACATAGGAGCGATTCACAAAGTGCTTAGTGTTCCATACCACAAGATAGTTGATGATCCCTTAGTGGAGATCTTCAATCAGGCATTGGATGATAATTGCAAAGAAGTTGTTGACACCATAACTAGAGGCTCATTCTGGGATTGCACTGTTCCTATTATTGCTGAGCGACTAGAGAAGATAGCAAAGACTAACCATGCACGGGGAAAAAGGGACAAGTCAACGACCAAGAGCTCTTTCGTAGTGAGTACTGATCCAGAGCGCAAGATCACAAAGATATGATGCAAGAGTTGGCTCAGATTAGTACTAATGTAAGTTTGTTGATGAAGAAGACTCAAGAGTGAGTGAATGCATTTATTCACCAACCACCATGTGCACACATGTATGAAGAGCCATATTATGAGAAGGATACTTGCTTTGTGACTAATCAAATGGGGTGTTTGTTTGGACCAATGTCGAAGGGTTCAATCAAGGCTATTAGTGTTACAGTTAAGGGAATCAAGGTGGGAAATACAATAGGGACAATAACTGAGGTGGTTGCTATGATAGAAATAGGGGACAAGACAGAGATGGTTTTTAGGGTCATGGAGATAGGTACATAAATGGATCGTATGTGCCATCGCATGATCGTGATTCTTAGGCTGGTATTCTAGGATTAAGGAGATATTTCATATGTTGTTAAATAAGGCTGGTGCCTAATATAAGACTTTGAAGGGGACAAAAGCTCACATTTCAGGTACTAATAAGAATATTGACTCTCATTCTTGTAACACCCCACGCCTTGCGGTATTGGCACAATTCAAATGAAACATGACATGGTTTGGACAAATTGACGCTAAATTTTAAAAGTGCTTGAATCTCGT
>JAPFFP010105788.1:0-19198 GCA_026153255.1 Solanum medicagineum
ATTCCTTTTATCATCATAAAGTCATTCAAATCATAAAACATGCTTTATACCTTCAACAACTCAAGAATCCATAGCCGGACATTTTTTCAAACACTTGGCAGGTGTGTAATGCTAGTGTAAAACCATGTAATTCAAGAGCAAGATAATGCAAGAAAATCCAATGTAAAACTACCCACCAACTCTTGGTAATAACATCATGCAATGTAAGTCAAAATGCTTCATCGAATCTCAACATAGATCCAAGATTCAAAGCTCAAAACATGCTTAAACAGTCACACTTTTACAAACTCCAACACAGTTCATAGTCAAATTCATAGTAAGTAAAACCCATATGTATATCAACTTAGAAACATGAGATTTAGGTAAAAAGGAAGCTTGGGCACCATGGGTGAAAGGACCCAATGGTTGAAACTCACATACCTTAACTTTGGAAAATCCTTGATGAAGATTGGAAATGGAGACTTGAAGCTTGAGTGAAACCCTTAAGATCTGGAGGAGTTTGGGACTTGAAATTTGGGTTAAAATATTTGTCTAAGTGTTTGAGAGAGTATTAGGGAATTTCTTGTATGATATGAAGGTGAAATATGGCTAAGTATATGTATTTTCATGCATAATAAGACTTAGGCCCAAGACCAAAAGTCTTGGACCGAACTCAAAATAACTAGGGAAAAATAACACTAGTTCGCGTCCAGCCTCATCGCGTTAGGGGCGCAGATCAACAGTGGAATTTATCATTTTTGGATTTTTAAATTTTGATATGGTTGCTCTAAAATAAGGATTAGACCTATTTCCGACTCTATTTTTCCCTTGATCAAGAATATGAAGTCGAATTTTTGATATCACGCAAGAATTTTGAGATATATGAAAATTATGATTCTGGACACTTTCGAAGAACATTTTTGGGCACTTTTTGGGGGTCATTTCAATGTGTATTGTATGACTATGTTTGACTTAGAAATGATGGAAATGGAATTATCTCCATTTATTCCAAGTATGGTGGTGTTCAACTTAAAGTGCCATGTGAAAGGATCTTACTGTATTATTTCTTCATGATGAATCGAATAGCTAAGTTTGCTTTACAAGCGGTTTTGAGAGGCAGCATTGGTTTTTGTGTTTGAGTTCAGAGAAAATTGGAAGGAGAGTTATTTCTACAAGTTCTAAGTATGAGTAGCTAGACTTTGGAGAAATGGTTCCTTGATATGACTCATTAATATTGTAGTAAATTCTCAGAGATGGTGGTAGTTTCTTTTGGATGTACAACTAGTGAGATGGAGTGTCAGATTCGGTGGGGGATGAGACTTTTACATAAAGAATTCATCTACTAGATGGGGTCAAAATATTTTGTGGGGCTTGAGAGTTTGGATTTTTACTTAGAAGTTTGTATCAGTATACAAGTTGCAGTGCTAGTGAATAAAGTTGATGTTGTTAGATCAATTCCAATCAAGTCACTATGATTGTCGGATTGCTTGCCGGCTTAATAAACTTTTGGATCAAATTAATTGGGCTCGATTTCAGTGGGAGAGTAGTTGTTGGGCTTATGATGTTAATTTCTCAAATGGCCCTTTGATTACAGGAATTCATTTGAGCTAGATTTGGTGCAACCTCAATATTAGCAGAATGATTGCCTTTCAAAAGAGGGTGACAGGTTTTAGGAAGAGTCATTTCAGCTTGAAATTATTGATTTTGAAGTTTAAGTATGAATATAAGGTTTTGTTCTAGGCGAGTTCCTTGTTTTGATTCTTATTGTTCTCTGATATTAAGATGGTATGTATTATTCATCCGAAACAGGTGTTATGAAGTTTGGTAAGTGGGATTCAGATTGCACTAGGTATATTTGTGAAAGATAAGGATTGATAGGATGCTTCTAATGGATAGAGATGACGGATTTTGGAATTAAGGTAGGTATCTCAGGTGGTAAGGTTGTTTGGTTCATTCTGCAGGTTTGCATTGTTGAAATTTGGTGATTTTGGTGAGAACTTGGTTTTCTCGAATGGTTCTTGTATTTTCAGTTATTGTTGGTTCATCCGAGTGGTAATTAATGATACGGAAACAATTGAAAGAGTTTTGTTGTTCTTGAAGCAAGTTTGAGATTTTCTTCTACGTTGGAGTTCTCTAGCGTTATTCTCTTTGTAGGGGCACCTATGGGTCAGGTAGAGCATGCAGGCCAGTATCCTCATCATTTTGTGCCTTAAGACTATGATTGTTCTTGATTTTCAAGGAAAAATGTCATTCAACACAATCAACACACACCATATTCACACTTCACTTTGACATGAGTTTGCAAATTGATCACCCAAAACACATGCGCTCAACACATATGATCAACATGTCATATCACAGTTATCCCCCCAAAGAAAATATCACCATTCCAAAATAATACTCGGGCATTTAAATCAACCCAACCCTAGTTCTCATATCCATATAAGCATATTCTCACAGGCTTTCCAATATTCTGACTAATCACACAGTCATCCAACAATGTAGGAAACTTATAACATGAGTCTGGAAAATATAGACAAGGGAACATACCAACGGAGAGATTATGAAGCAAATGGAAGCATTCATAGAGAAATGGGGATTTTGAAACCCTAGAAAAATAGGCCCACTAGAAAATGTCATTGGAAAATGACGAAGGTTGACGAAAAATGTAATCAGAATAGTTAAAAAGGATGTTGGGAAAACTTTTGGGTGAATTATCCAGTCATATGTTGAGAAATTAGGGGTCAAAATTATATACCAATCTCGGTCAACTTTTAAAATTTTGCATATCAGGTCTATGAAACCTCGACTCCAAGTCGTAGCGTGTCCTACGACTCATAGCTCCTGATCTTGTAGTAGACCCAACAATTAGAAAAATTCAGAATTGATACCTAGGAACTATGAACCACACTTATGACTCGTAGGGGTCCCTACGAATCGTAAGGTTGGCTCGTAGTGAGTGTGCCAACTTTAAGTCCTTATTGTTTACCTCTACGAGGCATTACTACAAGTTATAGTGGTGACTATGAATCATGGGCCTGCTCATAGAGGATGTTCCAAGTGTCATTTTATTAAATCCTTAGCTTTTGGTCAGTTCCTGCAAATCATACTTAAAGATACACCAATGCCTGGAATAATACAACTGATCTAATATCTCGACACATCAAAACAAGCATCAAACTACTACCTAACAATTCAAAAAAATGATATAAACCTAAAACAGTCCAAAAATATAAGAGATACTTGGGTTTCCTCCTAAGAAGCGCCTTGTTTAACATCGTGGCTCAACTTTACCATCGTCCATCATCAAAAATCTTCAAGGGGCCAAACCTCACTCTTCTATTCATCCGGGTACTTCATTGATTGGTGGATGCCGAACACGACCTCTGCATCATTGACCCTGAACCGAAGGTGACCCAAATCCATATCCACCAAGGCTCTCCCAGTGTCCATAAATGGTCTTCCCAATATGATGGGTACCTCGAAATCAACCTCACCATAAAGGATCACAAAGTTGTGGGAAAGATGAATTTATCAACCTTAACAAGCACATCAAGAAGTATTCCTTCCGACTTTTTGATGGTTTGATCCACCATTAGCAGCCATTTTCTTGTCAGAGTAGGGGTGCCAAGACCAAGCTTTTTAAATACTGCAAGAGGCAATATATTAATACTTTTACCTAAGTCGCACAGTACTCTTGCGAATTTAACATCACCAATGGTATAAGAGATGGTGAATGCACTGAGGTCCTTTTGTTTTTGAACAAGGCATTTAGTCATGATCGCACTACATTGTTGGAGCTCTTGTGAGAACTCTTGGCTTAAAGTGCGCTTCTTTGTTACCAATTCCTTCATATATTTGGCGTGCCTGGGCATCTTCTTCAAAGCTTTTAGAAGGGGAATTTTGATAGATAGTTACTTCAACATTGAGAGGAAGTTCTTGAATTTTCCCTCTTCTTCCTTTAATTTTTAAGCCTTTGAGGGAAAAGGAAAGGAGGTTTTGGAATCAACTTAACTTTTTCTTTCTCCCTCACTTCTTCTTTTTGCATCCCAACATTCTACGAACCTTCTCCATCAACCGTAACTTCCCCAGTAATAACCTTCTCACAAGCTTCATCCTCAATCACCGGCATAGGGGGATCTATGGTGATATTTCCACTCCTAGTCAAGACTGCCATACAATGTCCATCTTTCTTTTGATTTTGAACCATATTGCTTAGTAAGGTGTCCTTTTGGCGTTGGTTCAATTGTGAAGAAACTTGCACAAATTGTTGTTCCAATTGTTTAACAGCCATGGAGTGAGACTCTATTTTCTTATTAATGCTTGAAAGGTCCGATTTCATTCCCGTCAAGGTCTCATCTTGGTGATCGGCTCATTTTTCAACAACTTATCAAACATGTTTTCAAGCCTCGAGGTGTTTGGCATGGCATCACGGTTGTGGGATGACATAAAGGACCACTTCTATAGCCCTCTCTTATACCTTATTCGGTATCCGGCACTCTCTCTCTTTCAAAGTAGCCACCTCGGTTGAGTCTATAAGTACCATCACGGTTGTAATTTCGACCTTAATTCCTAGAACCTTGCCTCCAATAGTCAAATTTGGACCCTTGGGGGTTAATCCGGAAACCCGCCCCTTGGTTACTCACGAAACAAGCATCTTCTTCAAAGAATGGATCTTCATATATTGGAGCCTTGGGAGGTTGGTGAGTGATTGCTTGGAGACTTTCTTGGTTTTGCTTCAATACCAAGTCCATATTCATGTGAAGTTGAGCAAGTTGTTCCACGATATCTTCATTGACCTTTGCTTGCTCATTGTTAGTGTTGACCGCACAAGAAGTCTTCATTGCACCTCACTCTCTTTGACCCCATGCTCTATTGGCTTTAGCCAGTTGCTCCCTCCTTGTAGCTATAAATGCAAAAGGTTGGTTAAGAAACATGTCTCCCATGATTGTGTTGGCGCAACCTTGACTATTCTCGTCAAGTGCCCGATAGAAGATCTCAACCAAGGCATCATCAACAATCTTATGATTGGGATCCATCCTCAAGCATTTGATGAACATTTCCCATGTAGTTCTAATAGAGTCACCCGACAATTGCTCAAAATTATTTATTTGATCTTTGAGCTTTAGCTTTTTTGATCTTGGAAAATATCTCTCTAAAAATACTCTCTGAAGCTCTACCCAACTTGTTATGGTACCCGAAGGAAGTTCAGATAACAACACAGCTGCATTACTAGTTAGTGACAATACAAACACCTGCAGACCAATGGCATCAAGAGTTTGTGTCCCCATGACACTCTTACAGATGAAGAGGACATTGTGAAGCTGGCGGTAGGGAACCTCTGAAGGTCGCCCTTTGAACAATCCATGGTTTTGGAGCATTTGAAGTAATCCACTTAACACCGAGAACTTAGCATTTGCCGGTAATGGAGGCTACACTATAGCACAAGTGATTTTCATCGCCATAGGGTTCAAGCGATATTGGTTTCAAGCATAAGGTTCTCATCGAAATCCCTAAGTTGTGGCCTCTCATCCCTCGGAGGTGGATTTTCTTCTCTTATCATATTGTCATTTAAATTTATTTCTTCCTCAACCGCGATATCGTCATTTACCTGAGTCATTCTTCTAAAGAGTTGATGGATCTCCAAATTGATCGAAACTAAGGGATTGCCTTGGCTCCATACATTAGGCATACAACCTAGTACACCCTGCAAATCAAGTCAACAACAGAAACAAAAGATAAAAGTAAAATACAAGAGAGTATAGAAATCAATACTTGAACTAACTAATAGTGAAATCAAGTCAAAACCTACTCGTATTCCCCGGCAACGGCGCTATAATTTTTGATGATGTTCATGCTCCAATAAGAAAGGGATCGTTATCAGCAATTAACCTAACTGAAGGTTAGGATCGAATCCACAGGGAATGCAGGGCTTGACTACAAAAATTTACTATCAATCATTTTGAGTATTTATGACTAAAATCTCCAAATGGGAAAGGGGGTTTATGATTTGAAAACATAAATAAAATAAATATTATGCTACTATGTGAAAAAATACTCAAATTTAGGGATAACTTGGGAATTGTGTTCCCCATGGTTCGTCGACTCGATTACCCTATACAACATAACTATAATTAGGAATTCGCATGCGGGATAGTAACTTAGGCTCTTCCATCCTTTGTGAAGGTGAAGGTCAAATTTCACCATGGCGTGTGGTCAGCAACTATGCTGTGCCAACTAATCGTTACCCATAGTCCTAGTCAACCTCCCCTTGGTCAGGTTTAGTTGATTAGACGATAATACATCAATCAAATCCTATCATTTACTTTCCTTTACCTATTTGTCACTACCTTGGTCAGAATCGTGATAGTAGGCAGGGTTTGGTGTTGGCCACCACCAAAAGCAATCAAAATGAAGGAAAATAAACAATACATCCAAAACCCCAATCTTAGAAATGCAATTAATCTAGGTTATCTCAAGTCAACTACCCATGGTTCCCACAACCCCAAGTTATGGGTGCTTAGCTACTAATGGTTAAGGCAAAAACAACAAGAATGCAAATACAAAACATAGTTGAGAATTTTACCCAAAGTAATGAAGATAGATAACACCACAAGTTATAAACCAGAAGCTTGATACATGGAGAATGAATACAATGTAAGATTTGCAATCACCAAAAGTGGGTTTTCCAATAGAAAATGAGAATCTACCCTAAAAACCTAAAATATTCTAGAGAGAATATCCACAGTCTCAAGTCTAGAATCTCTCTCAAAATACACCCTAACATAAAGTATATATAGTCTTTACAAAATTAACCCTAAAAATTACGCAGAAAGACAGTTGGCAACAGGTATGTCTCATAGGTATGACTCGTAGGGTAACCTACGAGTTGTAATCGGGGTCTCGTATCAAGCACTTGGCATTTTGGACTTGACTGTTACGATCCACTGGTACGAGTCATTGCTTGGGCTACAACTCGTATGCTTTTCTTGTAATCTAGGCCTTCAGTTTTCGGTCCAAAATTTTGGCTCTCTGTTTCTTTCTATGAGTCCACCTATACGAGTTATAGTGAGACCTACGATCATAGGCTGCCCTCATAAGGATGACCTCCACTTAGTAGATTTCTGATTTTTGCTCTCTGTTTCTGGCAACGAGATCACTTACGACTCGTAGGTGAGCTCGTATGTCCTACACTTCAGCAAAATCTACAATTTTCTCCCAAAATCATGGCAACCTACCTTTTCTGCAATAACAACACAAAACCACATAAAAACCATAATAAGTCGCATTAAGAACACACAAAATCCCTTGTTTTAGGCATCAAATGTGTTGTATTTTGACAACACATCAAGACCTGAGTCTTGAAGTGAAATTTCATCAATTTTATCAGTTCCAAAATATAGTAATTGGTCCAGTAAGATTATCAGAATTAGATATAGAGTTGTTATGCAGATTTTAGATCCGAAGTTGAAAATTTAGTTAAAGTTTTAATTAAGTGTGACTTTGATCAACATTTTGAGTTTCAATGCGCAGATTGAATTTTTGATGGTTCCATTGGTTCTAGGACCTGATTTTAGTTCTAGAATAATCTTTATCTTAATTTTTAGTTG
This sequence comes from Solanum medicagineum, assembly GCA_026153255.1. NCBI lineage: Eukaryota > Viridiplantae > Streptophyta > Magnoliopsida > Solanales > Solanaceae > Solanum > Solanum medicagineum. The sequence continues at coordinate 7,590 of JAPFFP010105788.1, forward strand.
TTTGGTAGAATTTTAGTATTTTAAGTGGCTTAAGTTGGTGTAGTTGTGACTTATTGTGTTTCGGGTCAAGGAGACCTAAAATTTGAGTTTCGACGATTCCATTGAGTCTAAGTGACAAATTTAGTAAGTTTACATGTATGGTTTGTGCATATCAAGTTTCGAACGAATTTTGGGAGTTCATTTTGTGATTTATGTGTTGCTTGCAAATTGTTGATATCTGGTACAGTTTTGTTTTTAGCATTCGGGACTAGGCCTATCGCGATTCCAATGATGCACCTCCTTGTTCTTCCACTATATCACAATCATGGTGAGCAACCTGGGTGGACTTCACGATCGCGAATTGTGATGGGTAACCTGGGTAGTCTTCATAATCGCAACGCATTGAGCAGTGATCATGATGAACAATTTTTCTAAAACAATAGTTTTTTAAAAACTGATGGGTTTTCATTAAATTTCACCATTATTCAACTTTCTCAAGCTCAGTTAGGCGAATGTTTCAAGAATTTTTTGAGAGAAATCATTTGGGTAAGTTATTTTCAATATTTTTTCTTCAATTTTCTTTGATTAATTTAATTCTTTAAGATCAAAATTATGGATTTTAATTGAAGATTCTGGGGATTTCATGGACTTGATTTTTCAAAATATAAATGGTGATTACGAGCTTATTTTAACTCAGTTTTCAAAATGATTTTCGCCATTAGATTCTTAAAATCCAGTGGAATATTTCTATGTAAATATTTAAAATATCTGACTTATTTTTTAGTATTGAAATTTTAGATCATTTTATCCTTTGTTTTTGAATTGGCTGATTTTGGTGTCATTCGCTTTGAATTGTGATTGTAAATTTATTTTTGAATAGATTGTGGTGCTTTGGAATACATCAAAGGGGGAAAGCTCCGATTTTGGATTGGTCGTCACTTTGTTGGCTAAGGCAGGTGTAGTTCTAACCTATGCTAAGTGTGTGGAATCTTGTATTCCATAATTATTGCCTTAGATAAAATGTAAATTTATTAAGATGTATAATTATGTGTTATGTATGTATTGTGGAATGAGAGAAAGTATCGTCAATAATGTATTACTTGATGAATTAATGTAAAACTTTGTACATGGAATATGATATGCATATTATGAGTTGATTATTGATGAATGATGATGTAATATTGAGCTATATTGAGTATCAGTAAGTTTAGCTAGGTTGAGTAACATTATGTTGAGCTATATGGTATGGCATCATTTGATTCTATATCTCTTACACTTATCTTCTATTTGTAAGTTTATTTGCATTGGATTGTGAAAATGAGCTAGAAGAGTGGCATTGATAATTGGGACTGAGGTTTCTACCAATTGAGATTATTGAGAGAGACACGATATTAGGGGTTAAGGTCTCTACCGATCGTGATATGCTGAGGTAATATTCCGACAATCTAGGTCATATTCGGCGTGTGATATTTGTTGCAGTCATTTTTGATTGCTAAGGTCATTTTTTGAAATGTGATGTTTCGAGTTTATTTTCGACGAATACATGGTCTAAGAGAGACCCCCATGAATCCGGCCTAAGTTGTTAGTGGATATGTACGTAGGACACACATGCATCACATTTATCTGACATTGCATTTGAATTATATTGCACCGCATATTGTGATATTATAAGTGAATTATCTAGCTATTTGTTTATGCCTATAAATTATGAATATGTCATCCTTGTTGACCATGTCTCGTTGAAGTTTTAAAATTTACTGAGACGTTGTGTAAATAAGTGTGAACATGCATGTATATGTACATATTGTATGTTGTGTGTGCTGAATTTTCATGCATGCAGATTTGTAGTTTGGGAGGTATATGGTTGAAATGGAAGGAGTACTTGCATTCTTCACTGTTTTACTTAGATTTAGATTATATTTGTTGGATACTCACCCTTGCATTTGCACTTATACATGTATTGAGTTTGGTGCCTCCTAATCTTTTCATACTCTTTTGGTCTGACCGTCGATATAGTTTGAAAGGTAGTGTCTAGGTTTTTTGTGGACCTTCAAATTTCAATTTATGTTATGTTTTTGTTCTATTTCAAAAAGCAAAGACATTGAGACTTGTATTTATTTCTTTGACACTTGTTGTAATAGAGACTTGTACATGTGAGACCAGTTCTGAGATGGTTTTAAATGGTGATATTCATGCCTTATGCTTATTCCGTCTTTATTAGATTTTCTTATCATTTTAGCTTCCACATTTCTTCATTAATTTCGACTTGTAAATGTGAGATCAGTTCTGAAATGGTTTTAAATAGTGATATTCATGCCTTATACTTATTCCGTCTTTATTAGATTTTCTTATCATTTTAGCTTCCACATTTCTTCATTAATTCCTTTTTAGGCTGACTTGCCTCGGGGTGGGGTGGAGTGGGGTGGGGGGAGGGAGAGGAAGGGTAGGTTTAAAGGCAAGTGTCGCCACACCCGATTTCAAATAATGAAACCAAATCTTTCTCTCTTAGTTCCCAATCAAATACTAAGATTAAAGAATTAGGTTTTTCAAAATTAGCTCAATCGGATGGAACGAAGCATGAATCCCAATTTCAAATTGATTGTTAAGGTTGAAAGATGTTGGAAAAAATCTTCTCTCTCTCTCTTCTCCCTCCCTCTCCCTCTCTCTCTCTCTCTCTCTCTTTATATATATATAGCTGTTGATTTTCTATTATAATATTAAAATAAGACATAAATAAGTCTTATATATACACCACAATAGTAAATTTATGGGCAAGAGTGGTTGGTTCAAATTAGTCTTTTATTTATCTATATAGGAAGAGGAAAAGACCTAGAAATCCACAACTTTGTATATTTTCAAGGTGTAGAAAGATTATTTTATTTATTTATGAATTATTTTTTAAATACATCAACTAAAGGAAGGAAACATATAGCTAAAAATTGCTCAGGAACCATGGAAGTCTCATTTATCAAAATAATATATCAAAGATAGTTTACTCCTGTGAGTAGGACCTCAATTCAGTATACATAAAAGTATAATCTACCTCTATTTAGCTCTAATTGATATTTACAGAACACATGTATAATATAACAAAGAAGAAAGAGTTTTATGTTAAACTAATGTGAAGGGTCATACCCCTTCAAAAAATTTGATATTTTAATTTTTGTAATAAGTAAAAAAAAATTAAATTCATGAGAAGGGTACTTTAATAATTTAATTTAATTTTAATTTATAAAATTTTCACTTTTAATATAATATAGATAAACATAGAGAATTAGTACATCTACAAATATATTGAGATGTAATTTTTCCTTCGTTCTTTTGATCTAAACATCAGAGCTCATTCCCAAATATTGCATTAGTATATTTATTCATTCAATTTATTTGTTATATTTTGATTTGATATAATTGGAGTAGAAATTTCATCCCATATTAATGAAATCAGCGTATTTAACCCATATTAAGTAAATTGGATCACTAATTTTTTAAGTGAGTAAATATGCACTTTTGCTAACTTCAAAAGTCCATATAAATATGGGTAAATATGGACAAAATAAGTAAAATATGGGTAGGTCCAAAATAAATCATCTTTTAAACTGTAAATGATAAATCCCTAAATCCTAATTCACTGAAATTACAACTCCTAACTCATAAGATCGCAAGTCAAAAACTCATTGATTGCATGCTATCACTTGCTCTCTGCTTAAATTGCTCAAGTTTTCTCTATCTCTCACTCTCTATTGAAGACTCCATAGTTTTTACCATTGTATTCAAGGAAACATGGATATCCACTCTTACTTAAATACAACAGTAAAAACTATCTCAAGAAATACAACTAAGACTAATATTTTGAAATTATATGAGAGGAAAAAAGAACTTTTAAAGTGCAAGCTTGCAATGATTCCTAGTAGAATCTGTCTGACTTCAGACATGAGGACGTAGCATCACATGGTTATATGTGTTTAACTACTCATTATGTTGATTTGAATTGGAATCTTAAAACAGAGTGTTAGTTTTTCACCATGTTCCGCCTTCACATTCAGGTGCAGTTTTGGATCTTTTACTTATTGAGTTTATTAAGAAATGGGCTATCCAAAAGAAGATTTTTACTCTTACATTGGATAATGCTAGTTGCAATTATGATGTGGTAGGTCACTTAAAAAGAACATTTATCTCTAATGGATTCACTAGTTTGTGATGGAAAGTTCTTTCATGATTGTTGTGGGAACCACATCTTAAATTTAATAGTGAAAGCGGTTTGAAAAAAGCATATGAAGTCATTGAAATAGCCAGAGAAGGTGTTAAGCACATTAAGCATTCGAAAGGAAGAATATTAAAGTTTGTGTAATGCATCAAGAATCATGAGTTGCCGTGTTTAAAGAAGTTTCTCCAAGATGTGACTACTTGTTGGAATTCCAATTATTAGATACTTGATAGTGCTCTACTCTACTAACAAGCTTATATCAATATAAATTTCTTGATATTGAGTTTATGTATTGTCTTTCCGAGGGGTAATGAAAAAGGGTAAAGAGTATCACTAAATTCTTGAAGCCATTTTTGAGATCACTACATATTTTCTAGAAGAAATATCCAATCACAAATTTGTATTTTCCAAATGTATAAAAACTACAAAGGTTTCTTAAGGAAGCAAATAATAGTGGTGATCAATTTATGGATGATATAGCCAAATTAATGCTAAAGAAGTTTAAAAAATATTGGAAGTTATATAGTATGATTTTATCAATTGCCATTGTCTTTGACCCTAAATATAAATTGAAATTTGTGAAATTTTTCTTTTTCAAGATAAATCTTGTGATTGGTGATGCTAAAGTTAAAAAAGTTACTGATCATTTACAATTGTTATTCAGAGAATACTTGATACCTTCAACCACATTTTCTCTGTTAGGGGAGAACATTTATGATACAAGCAACAATGAAATAAGGGATTATCTTGAGGAGCTTGATGTGTTTAGAATTAGTTGGAGTGCGGTGAAAATAAAACACAATTGGATTTGTTCCTGGAGGAGCCTAAACTTAGCGGTAAGGCAGATCCAAATTTAGATGTCCTTGCATATTGGAAAGAAAATAGAGGAAGGTATCTAGAACTCTCATTGATGGCACGAGATTTCTTGAGCATACCAATTATACAATAGCTTCAGAATCTAGCTATAGCATTGGAGGTCGCATTATTGAAAACTTTCAAAGTTCTATTTTACCTACAAATGCTGAAGTGAAGTTATGTGTTAGAGATTGGCTTTGCTGACAAGAAAGTAATTTATTATTTACGTGTGTTGTATCAGACACCGATGAGGATGAAATTGTGGTAGAACTTTAGTCGTATCTTGCTAACCATGGATCGCATTGATAGGTATAGTTTGAGCTTATTAGAACAACAATTACCATTTGTAAGTGCCTACATTCTTATTTATTTTTTTGGACTTAGGAATAGTAGTGTATTTCAGATGTATAATCGAGACATACTATGTTCCTACCAGCATATCAATAGTTTTAGATCATTCTTATTTGTTTCACGGTTGACCCTTTTTGATATTGTGAAATATTTCTCAAAGTTTAAGTCTTTTGGTTGTTACTGGCTAAACTTCACTTGTATTGATAAGTATAGCTCGAGCTTATGTTTTGATTCAATATTTGTTTAAGATAAGATGTATTAGTATGGTGCTTTAGAAGATTTCTTATTATATAGAAGGGAGAGTTGAGCTCTCTGGTTACCATGAGCTAAGGGTATATCTATAAATATACTTAGTATATGCATTGTTGGGCAGATATACTTAGTATATGCATTGTTGGGCTTGCACTGTGCGCTTCACAAGTAGTCCAAGTTTTTCAATTGACTAAAATAGCCTTTTCTTATGCAGCAGCTTCAGCGGTATTATAGGTGTTTCCTATTTTCTGTTGTTGTTGTCGTCTATACTTCCAACTCAAACACTTGTACTCCTTGGTTTGCTTTATTTAATAGACCTTACTGTGCTGCTTTATTTCAGTTCCAACTGTGGTTATCCTATGTTCTACCAGTAAGTTAACTTCACCACTTTAGACTCTTTTGGCTGCTCGGGTGATAGATGCGCTATAACAAAAGAAATCGGTGACATCTTTGAGATTCATCATAGTAGTTGGATTTCTATTGGCTCATTTGGGTACTCTTTCCGACGCTAATTTTTAATTTGTTCCGTGAAATTCTTTTTCCTAGTCTTCGACAATTTGTTGAAACTTAAATCTAATATTACCTATTATATTCTTCCTACTCTTCATTTCATGATTTTTGTGGAAAGTTGCTTTTAAGGGCATATATGCTTTGTTGATTTTGTTAATTGTGATTCTTGACTAGATGAACTCAAGGGATTTCTGATTTTTGCATGAACTAACGAGATTTCTTATGCCTTCACTAGATATGCATAAAGAGTTATTTCTTGATTATCTATTTCTGCTTGTTCTGCTTGACATTGGTCTTGTAACTGTTTCGACTTCCACCAAGTCCTTATTTTTGAAAACCAAATAGCTCCTTGGTATGGTTGCGCCTTGGGGTCTCGTGTTAAGTTTGACTTCTCGCCAAGCTCTATTTTAGTCCTCATCTAAACAACTTTGACAGATCTAACTAACATTTCTCGCTGGGTTGCACGCGCATTTCTACGCCCCCACTAGCTATGCATAGAGAGTTATTTTTTGATTTTCCATTTTTTCTTGCAGTACCCGGTAGTAGCGTTGTAACTATTTCAGATTTCGCCTGACTCTTCATCTTGAAAACCAAATAGTTGCTTGGCATGGGCGTGCCTTTGGGTCTCTTTTTAAGTTCATCTTCTCAAACAACTCTACTTTGGTCCTCAAATAACAAACTTTAGTAGAGCGAACTAACATTTCTCTTCTATTTGGTGAAAAAAACAAATTTGCATTAGATGAGGCTATGCAAGCCATGAGCCAAAGCAAATTTGCACATATAGATCTTCACTGCTTCTGCTCCTGCTCCTAGCTTTGCTTTTTTCGGACTAGCATCCTGTCATCTCCTCACGCATTCTAAATGTATTTGTTACAGAATTATTTCCTTATAACTTTTTCATTTGAATTTTTCGGCCATCTGTTCACATATTGTGATGAGAACTTGCAGGTTCAGATGCAAACCAGGAAAAACTTGCAAGTTGAGTTTATTCTTCCCTTCTTTGAAAACCAAATTACAAGTGGTTTCGATGATAGGCATAGGAACCGATTCTATCGAAGCTAATTCATACTACATCCACGTAGAAAACTTTAGCAGGACCAACTACATTCTCCTTTCATTTAGTCCAAAAAACAAACTTGCATATAAATCAGCTAGATATTGCGACTCAAAAAATTATGGATGCAATGAGAAGTCTCCCATTAAGAACATAGCCTATGACTAGGCCATGTTTAACCCTGTCCTTGCCAAAGGCGAGATTTTGGTGCTCCTGGAATCTTTTTCTCTTAATTGATATGACATTTTTCGTACCTATTGCAGCCCATTTTTTAATCCACTGGAGATACCTCTTTCATATGATCACTGGCCATTACATTAGCGGAAGACCCAATAAAATCCCACGCCTCCCTAGGTGTCATCACTGTGCCATAAATGTCATACCAACTAATATAGCCATATACTCTTTAACAAATATAGCTTGTTAGGTCATACTGACAGATTAAAGAAGAGGGACGAACCAAAATCACAAGTAGAGTAATAGCCACCAACATAGGCATATGCTCTTTAGTGAAGAAAACTCTATTAGATCATGACCACAGCAACTGATTCTTCCAGTCACTTGAAAGAATAGCACATTGCAGCAAAACACCATGTTTTTTAATTGCTTTCTATCATGACCTAAGCCTAGGGCCTAGATGTGACACAGTGAATGGAAACCCGAAAAGACCCCAAATAAGCCTCTTAGCATATCATTTAGACATCCTTAGTCACAAGAACAATTAAACAACAACAAAAGAGTATAAATAAGGATAAAGGGACTAAGGGAAGCCTTTGATAGCATAAAATATAAGACACTCTAGAGTTAAGATCAAGCTTAATTACATCACTTGTCGAACAACACCTCTAGCATGGATTAGGCAGGGGCCAAGACACTTTCCGGGCTCACCCTCATTGTACCAAAGTTCAACATAAAGAAAAAACATGAGGAAGAGTAGTGTAGCTAGTGTCCTCAAACTTAAGGACTCACCAAAACGTATCTTCAAGATATCCAAAACTAACCACATAGAGGATGATCGTGAGGGGCTTTGGTTCCTACATGATAACATCATGTAGGCATAGAGTATGCATTAGTACATTTAAATGTACTAAATATGTAGGATGCAATGCAACAAGTGGTAGGTAACATAATAAAAATGCATAAGCATAAGCAAAAGATAGTGTAATATCAAATATGGCATGCATGATTAATGCTTGAAGTAAAACATGTTAAGTCATAATCAAGGAACGTAAATTCAATGTGGAAAATATGTACGTTCGAACCATACACCAACATACTTGAGATGGGCCACATAGCTACCCACTCACCTTAATGTATCACCTTTTTGAAGAGTGTTACCAATGCCCCTATCTTATGACATAGACTTTTTGGTAGGTAGCATAAGACGTCCCCTACTTTACGATATAATATTTTAGGTAGGAGACATGAATTATTCTACCTTACGATATAATCTTTTCGGTGGGAAACATGAATTGTACCTTACGGTATGGCCTTTTTGATAGATATTATAGGATGTCCTTACCTTATGATATATTCTTTTCGGTAGGAGCCATGAGTCATTCTACCTTATCGCATAGCCTTTTCGGTAGATCTTATAGAATATCCATACCTTACGATATAATGTTTTCGGTAGGAGTCATGAAAATAGCTCATCAAACCATCACATTTAAGTATCAAGAAAGAACTTATCTTTTTCCCAAGAACACAACAAACATAAGAGCCCAACAATTCACTTGCAATGTCGTAAGTACTTTACATTAATTTAATACCCATATATACATTTCCTTAATCAACATAAAGTCACTTGACTCCTTAGTCATACAATAGATTATCAATAACTCAAGAATCCCTAACCGAACATTTTATCAAACACTTAGTGGGTGCGTAATGCTACTTCAAACTCATGCAATTCAAGAGTGAAATCATATGAGAAAACTTAATGTAAATCAGCCCACCAAACATTTGGTAACACTCTCATGCAAGATACATTTACCCCTCGTCAAATCTCATAATAGATTATAGATTCATTGCTCAAAACATACTTAAACAGTCAATATTTTTATAAAACTCCAACATAGTTCATAGTCGAATCCATAATAAGAAGTACTCATAGATAAGTCAACTTGAAAACATGCAATTTACATAAGAAGGAAGGTTGGGCACCATGGGTGAAAGGACTCAATGGTTGAAACTCACATACCTCAACTTTGGGGATTTCCTTGATGAAGATTCGAATGGAAACTTGAATCTTGAATGAGTTTCTTGAGATCCAGAGATGAGCTTGGACACTTGAATTTGGGTGAAATATTTGGCTACGTGTTAGAGAAGGTTTTGGGGAATGTCTTGAATGATATGGGGCTGAAAAATGACTAAGTATAGGTGTGTTTACGCATAGGAAGGCCTAGGCACAAGACCCCAAGGCCTTGAACCGAAACAGGAAAAAACTGGCAACAAAATACACAGGTGTGCGATGGGTCCATGTCGCGGAGGTGTCGCGGACCCTCACTGGAATTGAAAAGTTGGCAAAATTCATTTTCCACTACGGGACTTCTAAAATTCGGGTTATACCCATTTTTCACTCAATTTTGCCCCCCGATCAAGAATATGAAGTCGGACTTTTGATATCACACACGAATTTTGAGATATATGAACATTACGATTATGGGCATTTTCGAGGCATATTTTCGGGCCTTTTCGACCGTTTCAATATCTCCCCCTTGGGAACATTTGTCCTCGAATGTCAAAGAAGCGTATATGAGAGAAGTAATCATGAAGATTTTAGCCTGATATTAATGCAACAAATATACTTAAACATCATTTTCAAAAATCTCAACATAAATGTTATAATTACCATAAAGTCGTGAACATACACATGAATGCATACAACATTATATGAGGGATGAAATTTAAACTTAAAATCATAGAAAGGACTTAGTTTTCTATCTAAAGCATGAATAGAATAAAAGAGGTACTAATATCGCTTCTTCATGCTTGCTCCGGCTCCCCAAATGGCACTTTCAACTTATTGATTCCTCCAAAGAACCTTGACAGATACTACCTATGATCCTCAATCTTTTCACAGGTCTATCCAAAATTTCTACAGGGACCTCTTCGCAAGTCAATTTGTCTTCAACAATACCCACAACATCTAAAGGCACAATAGCACTTGGATCACCCACACACTCCCTCAACATAGACACAGGGAAGACCGGATGAACCATATCCATTCCCATAGGCAAATCCAATTCATAGACTACCTTACCAATTCTCCTCGACACTCTATAAGGACTCACAAACCTTAGGCTCAATTCTCTTTTCTTGCCAAACCGAATCACATCCTTTATGGGTTGGACATTCAAGTGAACCCAATCAACAACATAAGCACACCTAAACTACCTTAGTGCCGAAGGTTTGGGAGAAAATCTCCACTTCACCACCTTCCACCAAAGCATTCAACTCTTGCAAGGCGAGGTTATGGTATTTCTCTAACTTGACCCCTTCAACCAAATAAGATTCGGAACCATCAAAACCACTACACTACTTTTCTCAACTTTATCCAACCTTATTCCCAACCTAGCCAACCGATGCACTTCTCTAACCACCTCCCTCATACCCATAATTCATACTTATCACATTTACAAAACAATCGCTCATCCCTCAAAATTATTTTACAACATCTCTCTCAAATGACTCACAGGATCTTCTTCATTATGGAAATAAATCAATATACCATCCACAAACTACCACACACATAACAAGGTAGCATTTAAAGACCCTAATCATGAGATCCATAAAAATAGCCGGTGCACTAGTCAAGTCAAAAGACACTACCACAAATTTCAAATGCCCACAACTAGTCCAATAAGGTCATCTCAGGGATATCACCCTCCCTCACTCTCACATGGGGAAAAAGAAACTGGACCGAAGATCAATCTTAGAAAAGAAATGACTAGCCTCTTGCAGATTTTCAAATAGTTCACCTATCCTTAACAATCACGTTACAACCTTACGAGCTCTATACTCATTGAAAGCATGATATGCATGTAACCAATCCACCCTAGGACCTCCAAATCCACCAAGCCAAGCTCAACAAAACCACAAGACAAGATTTTATATAATAAGGACATGAGACAACCTCTATAGACATTTCTAGCAACAAAGGAATAATGAAAGAAATAGTGATCCCGGACCTATCAATACATGCACATCAAAATCAAAAATCTTCATCAAAATCAAAAATCTTCAACATACTGGTAGCAACGTCGAGCACCTCATCCACCCCTTGCCTCCCTTGAAGAGTATAGAATTGATTATATGGCAGGGCACCCCCTTATTGGCCACCTTGAGCCCTTTGATCAACACCTTGCCCATGTGGTCGACCATCCTTACCCTTGTTGTGAGCAT
>JAPFFP010105809.1:0-19192 GCA_026153255.1 Solanum medicagineum
GTGAAGTCATGTCTCATACTATAGACACCGTGGCCCCAACGGCCTAGTCATATGCATTTTTCCCTTTGGCTTATTATTATTATTTACCTTCTTACAGGCATATCAAACGTAGAAACCCCTTATAATATAGATAGAAAGCATATAGTGACAGGTTGGTTCTCCCGGGCCTTATCGGCAATGGGTGCCGGTCCGCCCTGACGGAATTCGGGGCGTGACACCCATATAAGAGAGAACATCATTAGTCATCTGGCTAACAAAAATTCGTACAACTTTACATGACCCTTCTTATAGGTGAATTGATACTCCGAAAGAAAAAAGAATCGACAATTCCAACATAAATGAAGATTAAATCAAATCTCATATGATATTTAGAGAATTTTCAACCAACAGAAATAAAAACTACCTTTTCATTCATCTTCTTAAATTCGTAAGTGAACAAGCTTTGCCTTTTCACTAGGAAATATGGAGAAGATCTGAATTAGTTGGAATCAAACTACTTTTATAATAATTTAAATCTTTTTCTACACTTATCGGAATGTGTCTTATAACATGCTAATCAATCTTCTCAATTCTTCCTGAACTAGAATTGTCGGTCCTATCAACAACTTTATGGTGAGCTTGATTTGCTTTTTATTTCTTCTTTTTAATTCTTATTTAAAGATTTTCTGTAACTATGTCTTCTAGTTTTTACATTATAAGTCACGTTTACTTAAAATTAGTCACCCATCTTATGCCAATGAAAATTAAATACTCTGAAAGTTACATTTTAAGTCATATTCTTTTTTTACTTCTTCTGCTAAAAGTTACATTTTAAGTCACGTGACGCGCCAGTGCTATTTTTCTGAGTAATTTATCTAATTTTTCTATCTCGGTCCAAGGCTTTTGGGTCATGGGCCTAAGCCTTCTCACACGAAAAAATACCTATACTTAGCCATTTTTCATCCTCATATCATTCAAAAACATTCCCCAATACTCACTCAAACACTTAGGCTTATATTTCTCTCAAGATTCAAGTGTCAAAACCCTCTCTGGATCTTAAAGAATTCAACCAAGCTTCAAGTCTCCATCTCCAATCTTCATCGAGTTCATCTCCAAAGCTAAGGTATGTGGGTTTCTTTCATGGGATCCTTTTACCAATGATATCCAAGCTTCCTTTTACTTACATTTGCATGATTTAAAGTGTTTACTCATGGGTCTTATTTATTATGAAAATCACTACACACTATGTTGATGTATTTGAAATTGTGACTGTTTTGCTATGTTTTGAGCTATGAAACCAAGGTCTATTGTAAGATTTGATGAAGGGTTTTGATGTATATTTCTTAAGGGTATTACCAAGTATTTTTTGATGGCTTTACATTGAATTTTTTAGCATGATACTACTCTTAAATTGCATGGTTGTACACTAGCGCTACACACCCTCTAAATGTTTGATAAAATACCCGGTTATGGTTTCTTGAGGAATTGAAGGTCCAATGCATGTCTTATGATTTGAATGACTAAATAATGATGAATCAATGATGAAATGAATGTATGTATATGAGGACTATATGATGATAAAGTGAATGTATGTATATGGTATTCTCTATATAGTGTTGGAATATGACCCTGCCCTACTCGGGGGTTGCGCGCCGGGTAACCTTGTCAAGGGGTTCGTACCTTGATAACCTATCGGGGGCTTTGTACTCCAGCACCACGGATGGTAGGGTGCTATTATCCATCAACCTTGTTGGGAATTTGTACCCATCAACCTATCGGGGAGTTTATACTCCGGCACCACATCTAGTGGGATCCAATGATCCACCAACCTATCAAAGGGTTTGTACTCCGACACCATGGGTTCTTGTTATGACGATCCATCGACCTATCAGGGGGTTTGTACTCTGGCACCACGGGTGGTAAGGTGTGACGATCCACCAATCTATTGACGGGGTTTGTACCTCAATCACCAAGGGTGGTAGGGTGTGGCGATCCACCAATAGTTTAATGGCCTCTTCTTACACATATGTTATGTTCTATGTAAGCATGTTTTAAAGTCATCATACATGCCATATTGTTACTACGCTACCTATTGTTTATCTCTATGCATCTTGACTATGATGCTTCTCTCTTGTTGCATTGTATCCTACATACTTAGTACATTCAAACGTACTAATGCATACTCTATGGTTACATGATGTCACCCTATAGGAATCGGTGCACTACTTGATCATTCTCCTCCTTCACGTGGCTAGTACGATTGTCTCTCAAGCTTGTTGATGAGTCCTCCATTCCGGGGACGTTGCTTATGATCTCTTGCTATGTACTAAATCTACCTTGCCTTTCTTTATATATTGACTATGAGGGTGAGGCTGGCTGTTTGTCGTGGCCCCCGCTCTTATCTATGTGGTAGAGGTGTCGTTGGACATGATATGTATCTATGCTATGAGTCTTGACTCTCTTGTTTCTTGATATTATGACATGGAGGTTTACCCAAAGTCCCATCTCCCCTTGTTTATGCTTATCGCTTATTGTCATTTTAATCGCTTCCATGACCAAGGAAGTGTAATCATATGCTATGTGGCTTGTTTGGGGTTCCTTCGGGTTCCCCATTCACTGGTGAAATGGCCACAAAAAGTGCACAAAAATGTGCCTCGGAAGCGCTCAAAATCTTGTTTTCCATATATCTAAAAGTTCACTTTCTTGTTTAAGGGGTTAAATTGAGTAGGAAGTGGGTCCAACCCAAATTCTAGAGCAACCATACCAAAATTCGAAAATCGCAATAAATTCTATTTAGGAGAGTTACCTTTGAAGGGACATATCTCTTAGAACACAAAGAATTGAGTGGCCCACAACCTACTGACTTAATACCATTTGAATTAGCTTTCTAACGCACTTCGTTTAACCTCATTTCGAGTTCGGATGGAGGATTTATGTCCATTTTTGTAAAATTCGTTCATGCAGAAAATGCCGATTTCCAGTATGCATCCGCGTTGCCTCCTCGATGCGGACCAATATCATTTTTGCCCTGGTTTTTTTATTTCAATCCAAGACTTTCAAGTCTTGGGCCGAAAGGTTCCCATACGTACTTTCACCTACACTTAGCCTTATTTCACCCTTATATCACCCAAAAACATTCCTCAATATTTCCCAAAACACTTAGACCCATTTCTACACCCTAACTTCAAGTCCCAAACTCAAGGCCAATCTCAAGAATTTCTTCAAGGATCTCACCCAAGCTTCAAATCTCCATTAAAGTCTTTTTCAAGAACTTCACAAAAGCTAAGGTATGTGGTGTTGAACCATTAGGTCCTTTCACCCATGATGCCAAAACTCTCTTTTACTTAACATTGCACGATTTAAAGTGATTTTACATGTAGGTCTTGAATATTAAGAAATTTACCTCACAATGATTTTAGTTTATGAAAGCATGGTGGTTTTAGCATCTTTTGAGCTTCAAATCTTGGATCTAATGTTGGGTTTGATGAGGGATTTTTATATGAATGTCTTGGGGGTGTTGGAAGGTGTTGATTAAAGGCTTAACCACTGATTTTTCTACATGATTTCATCTCTAAATTGCATCCTCTTTTACCCCTATTACACACCCCCAAGGTGCTTGATAAAATGTCCAGTTATGGTTTCTTGAGGAATTGAAAGTCCAAAGCATGAGATATGATATGAATGATGTTATGATGATGAGATGAGCTTATTTATATGCTTATTCCTACATGAGATATTGCATTAGAGCCTATGGTGAATCCTATATAAAGTGTTGCATAGACCATGCCTGATCCAAGGGGAAAAGAGCCCGGGTAACCATGAGAGGGGTTTATACTTCGTCTTCATAGATGTTTGTGGTGTGACCATCATCAACCATGCGAGGGTTTTATACCTCAATACAATGGATGGCAGGGTGCAACCACCATCAACCATGGGAGGGGTTTATACGTCGTCACCATGGATAGCGAGGTGCAACCACCATCAACAACCAAGGGGTTTATACCTTGGATAGCTTGCTTGGTCTCATTTTACACATATGATATTCTATATGAGCATGATTTACTTAAGCATGTTTTACTTATGCATTGATCATATATGTCATATTGCTATGTTGCTATATTATGCATATTGCTATCGTTATGCATTTTTTATTATGATGCTTATCTCTCGTTGCATTGCATCCCACATACTTAGTACATTCAAACGTAATAAGGCATACTCTTGCCTACATGATATCACCATGTAGGGATCGAAACTCCTATTAATTCTTCCTGTGGCTAAATGGATTGTTCAAGTTAGCTTTTCGCGAGTCCTCCATTCTGGGGACAAGTACTATTCACTTACATTATGTATTAAGATTACCTTTACTTTATCATATACTTATAACTATGAGGGTGAACCCGGTTGCATGTCTTCGCCCCCGCCATTATCTATGTAGTAGAGGTGTTATTGGACAAAGCTATGTATTTATGCTATGAGTTGATTCTATTATCTCTTGACTCTATGTTACGACAAGTTCTCCCTTATCCCTTTTTTGCCCTTATTTCCATTTTTCAAATGTTATTTAATTATTTTCGCGACCAAGGATGTGTAATGATATGCTATGAGGCTTGTTTGGGGTTCCTTCGAGTTTCCCATTTGTCATTCACATCTAGGCCCTAGGCTTGGATTTTGACAAAGATGGTATCAGAGCACTAGGTTAATAGATCCTCGAAGTCCAACACATTGCGTCGATTAGAGTCTTATTCATGGTTGTGTTGTGCACCACAACTATGAGTAGGAGGCTATGAGACATTTTAGGAAATGTTTCCCTTCTTCATGGTCTATGTCGTTCTTTAGAAGCGAGATAGTGTTTTCCCCTCTAACAAATGTTCTTTGCTCCTTTAGTTGATCATGTCGCTTCAAGGGGGAAGGCGAAGGAAGGTAAGTACAAGGTTTTGATTTAGTGGATCCGAGTTTCACTAATTCTTCTCTATTCTTTGGGTTGATGGTTGGGCTTCTTGTGTGCCCAAGTGGTTGTGTGGATCTTTAGTGTCTATTCTCTTGGTTGGGTATATTGTTGCTAGAAAGTTCATAGGCATTGATCCGGGTTTGTATTGCATTAGGTCTTGCTTTGTGGCTTGTTACATTTGATGTGGTGGATTTTGATGTTGTACTTGGGATGGAATAGTTGCATGCATGTTGTGTCTCTGTGGATGGTGGAACCCGTACAGTTAGCATCTGACTACCTAATGAACCCGTCTGCGAGTGGGAGGTTGTCAAGAAGTAGTAAGGGAGGTAGGACCATTCTTGACTTAAGGTACAATTGGTCTCTAAGGGGTTGCATTTTTTTTATCTTGTGAAAATTGGAGGTGTTGAATCTAAGTTGGTTGTTTATAGAATTGTCGTTGGTGATAGATGAGGCCTTGAATGTCCCTTTTGGATGTTTGAAGTTGGGGTAGTGTCTTTTGGTTGACTAGCACAGTGGTTATGCCTATAAGTCTCATGAGTAAGATTTCTGGTCCTTACTCTAATAGGCTTATAGTGGTTTTGGTGATGATAATATGGTTTGTTCCCTAATGAGGTATTGCATGTAAATCATCTGAGAGTAGTACTACGAGTTCAAGGAAGAAGTTGGGTGCTAAGAGAGTGAGATGGAAATTTTAGTGGTAAGAGGTTTCCTTCCTAGGTTGTGTGGTGCCGGGTGATGGTATTAAGGTGGACTTTAGTAAGACGAAGGTGATTAGAGAGTAGTCTAGACTTTTGACTTCATCGGATATTAGAAGCCTCTTGGGTTTAGTGGGCTATTGCCGGGAATTGTGAGTAGATTCTCTTCTATTGTTATCTCCATGACTTAATTGACCCTAGGTAAGGCCATGTTGTGACCGACGTTTTGAGTAAGGTGATTTGATAGGTCCAAGTGATGCTATTTCTTGTGTTATCCCTTGGTGCTAGTAGGATTCATGTGTATATGGGTTTCATTCATAGGTTCCTTTCACCCATGATGTACAATCTTGATTTTTATGAAAACTGCATGATTTCAAGATGTATTTCTTATGGCTACCTATTATTATGAGATATGAGCATGAACTATGTTGGGGTCTTGTTTAATATTGTTGATTATGTATAAATATCTATTTTGAGATTATACAATGAAGTGATTATTTGTATATTGAGACTATACATAATTCAAGCTATGAAATGTATGGACTATGTGAAATTTTGATATGATTTACAAGTTACCCATGATGGGGTTTTACCATGATTTTGGTGGGCTGATTTATATAATTTTAAGATGCATTGATTTCACTATTTCATGATCTATACTCTTGCATTTTTCATGATTTGAACATGTCGTCATATGTGCCCACCATGTGTTTGATGAAATGCCAAGTTAAGAATTCTCAAGATATGTGCATGCTTTACAAGTCAAGTGACTTCATGATGAATATAGGCTACCAGGTATGTTATAAAATCATGAAATAATCTATGATTATACAAGTATGAAATTAAGCCCTTTTCAAATATCTCTTTACAAGAAAACCTACATGGATTTTTAATTATTGTAATTTGGGATTTGAATATTATGATTCCTAAAATTCTATTGATGCATGGGTAGTGTTTATTTGATGATTTTATCGTTACATGAGGATTTACTTTGAGTTTATGAAGTTATAAAGCATGCATGTTAACCTTTTGAAATTATTTATGCATGAGAGATTACACGATGGATTTAAATTTGAAATTAATTATGTTTTCCTTCAACTTCGTAATATAAATGTCGATTTTAAATGGAGTCTTAATTGCCTATGTCATTTTCTCATTGTTCATAGCATATGTGTTCATGTACATGGGTTATTTTATGAATTATTTATATTATGGATAAGCCCAATTTCATTTTATGGTATGATTTTGATAAAAAGTTGTTTATGACAATATTGTGATCACATATATGTCTTTGAGTTTTGCTCTTTAAGCATTTTGGGTGCTTGCACCATTTTGTATATGAATGGGTCATTCCTATGCATGAGTATTATGACTATGAAATTATGATTTTGGCTTTTGAACCTAAGTATGAATTATTATGAATAGTGTTTGACTTTTTAGACCAATTGTGCATGGAAAAGATTTGGAAAATGACTATTGCCTCTTTGAGAGTATGTACATGCATATTATAAGTTTTCTTATGGGATGACGACTTTACTTGTTATGATGAGGGTCTTGGGATAGTTTGGGATACTTGCATTGCATGTTTCTAATGAGTGTAGAACCCATAAGGTTTTGATATGATGGGTAAGGATAGACGATCTATTTGGTCGATTACAATAGGTTAGTCGTTTCTATAAGACTGATCTTTGGGTCGGGTTTTGTCTGCAAGAGAAGATGAAGATAGGTGATATCCCTAGGTGTATTTTCGAATTAGGAGTGAGTATTATGAGTGTTGGTGGCGATGTTTAGTTGATTTATGCATTTGACATGTCTATGGGATTCATGAATAGAGTCTTAAAACACTACCTCGATATGTTTGTGGTGGTCTCTAGTGATGAGGTATCGATTCACTTAGAGCTTGTGAATTATTTAGGGGTAGTGTTGCAAGCCTTGAAGGATGAGAGATTGTTTGCTAAATATAATAGGTGGGCATTGTGGGTAGCAAGAAGATGATTAGAGCCCCTTAAGGAATATGGTATGAACGTGCATTAGCTTTCCCGGTTAGGCTAGTGTTGTGATTGATGCCCTAAATAGCCTAGCATATGCTGATGATGATGGCAAAGAGGTGACTTGAGCGGTCAATTGTTTGGCTAGGTTGAGGGATTAGGTTGGAGGAAGTTGAGCAGGGTAATATATAGTTCTTGATGGCTCCAAATCTTCGTTGGTTGGGGAGATTTAGATTAAGCAAGGCCTCAATTTCGCCCTATTAGATATGGAAGTTTCGGTGAGGGAATGATAGAGAGTAGGTTGTTTCCCAAGGGGGAAATGGTGGTACATGATATCAAGTTAGTCAGGTGTATTTAAGATTGACAATTGAATTGAGGATTGTGAGTTCTTATATAGTGTAGAGGGAGGTTAGTGAGGTTGCATAAGTTTGGGAATTGCCTAGATGTAGTTCGTCCGGTTCCTCATACTTTTAGGTGGAAGTGATGTGTTGGTGACTTTAGTATTATAAAACACTTTGAGGTTGTGGGTGTTAAAGAGGGTAAGTTGGCTTAAGAGAAGGTCCCGGTGGGGATGTTGGAAGGATGTGCGGAGAAGTTGATCGATAATGACGTAGTGTTCTTCAAGGCCCTTTGGGAAGAATCGTCTATTCGTATGTGTATCTCGGGGAGCCGGAGCGGGCATGGAAGAGTAATATCTATATCTCTTTCACTCTATTCAAGCTTATGAGGACATGCGAAGTCCTTTCTATGATTCCAAGTCCTATGTTTCAGCCCCTATGTCATTCATGTGCATTCATGTTTAAGTTGGCAATTTATGATGATTTCACACTTATAATGGCATTTTGAAAGTGATGTTTAAAATGTAATGTTGCATTCATGTTGTGGCTGATTTGTTCATGGTTATACTTGTCTTGTACGTCTCTTCTACATTCGGGGATGAATGTTCACAAGGAGGAGATATTGAAATGACCCAAAAAATGCCAGAAAACGTGCCTTAGAAGCGCCAGGAATCTTGTTTTCAATATATCTAAAATTCCATTTGGAATTTCAAAAATTCAAGTTCATATTCTTGTTTAGGGGGTAAAATTGAGTGGGAGATAGGTCTAACCCGAATTTTAGAGCGACCATATCAAAATCCGAAAATCACAATAAACGCTATTTTAGAGGGTCAACTTTGAAGGGACATATCTCCTATCAAACAAAGAATTGAGTAGTACATGACCTACCTTTTTAAATTCCCTTGAATTTTCTTCTCAACGCACTTCGTTTCACCTTATTTCGAGTTCGGATGAAGGATTTATGTCCATTTTTGTAAAACTCGTTCGTGTAGAAAATGCCGATTTCCAGTGAGCATCCACGTTGCCTCCTCGAAGCGGACCAGTGTTATTTTGGCCCTATTTTTTAATTTCGGTCCAACACTTTTAAGTCTTGGACCCAAGGGTTCCCATATGTATTTTCACATATACTTAGTCATATTTCACCCTCATATCACCCCAAGCATCAAATCTCCATTAAAGGCTTCTTCAAGAACTTCACAAAAGCTAAGGTATGTGGTATTGAACCATTGGATCCTTTCACCCATGGAGCCAAAACCCTCTTTTACTTAATATTGAATGATTTAAAATGATTTTACATGTGGGTCTTGAATATGGAGTAATTTACTGCACAGTGATTTTACTTTATGAAAGCATGGTCGTTTTAGCATCTTTCGAGCTTCAAAACTTAGATCTAATATTGGATTTAATGAGGGGTTTTGATATAAATGTCTTGGGGGTGTTGCAAGGTGTTGATTAAAGGCTTTACCACTGATTTTCCTACATAATTTCATCTCTAAATTGCACGCTATTTTACCCCATTACACGCCCCCAAGGTGCTTAATAAAATGTCCGGTTATGGTTTCTTGAGGAATTGAAGGTCCAAAGCATGAGATATGATATGAATGATGTTACGATGATGAAATGAGCTTATGTGTATATTTATTTCTACATGAGATATTACATTAGAGTCTAGGGTGAATCCTATATAAAGTGTTGCATAGACCATGCCCGATCCGAGAAAAAAAGAGCTCGGGTAACCATGCGAGGCGTTTATATTTCGTCACCATGGATGTTTAGGGTGTGACCATTATCAACTATGCGAGGGGTTTATACCTCGCCATCATGGATCGCGGGATATGACCACCATCAACCATGTGAGGGGTTTATACTTCGTCACCATGGATGGCGGGGTACAACCACCATCAACCACCAAGGGGTTTATACCTTGAATAGCTTGCTTGGTCTCATTCTTCACTTATCATATTCTATATGAGCACGATTTACTTAAATATGTTTTACTTATGCATTTATCATACATGTCATATTACTAAATATGCCTATTGCCTATCGTTATGCATTTTAGATTATGATGCTTATCTTTTATTGCATTGCATCCCACATACTTAGTACATTCAAACGTACTAATACATACTTTTGTCTACATGATATCACCATATAGAGATCGGAGATCCTATTGATTCTTCTTGTTGCTAGACGGATTGTTCAAGTTAGCTTTTGATAAGTCCTCCATTCCGAGGACAAGGACTATTCTCTCACATTATGTATTAAGATTCCCTTTACTTTATTGTATACTTATGACTATGAGGGTGAGCCCAGTTGCATGTCTTGGCCCCCGCCATTATTTATGTAGTAGAGGTGTTGTTGGACAAAGCTATATATTTATGCTATGAGTTGATTCTATTATCTCTTGACTCTATGTTACGACAGCTTCTCCCTTAGCCCCTTTTTTGCCTCGTTTCCATTCTTCAAATGTCATTTAATTGTTTCCGCAACCAAGGATGTGTAATGATATTCTATGAGGCTTGTTTGGGGTTCCTTTGAGTTCCCCATTCGCCGATCACATCTAGGACCTAGGCTTGGGTCGTGACAGTCGGTCACGTCTAGGTCCTAGGCATGGATTTTGAAAATTTTATGAAGTGATGTTTAAGTTGCATTTTCCATGCATTTTGGATTGTTGGTTGATGTTAACTCTTTAGAGACTGCTTTTAAGTACATTCGAGGACAAATGTTCCCAAGAGGGAGATATTGTAACGACCCTCAGTTTATGAACCCAAAAGTGCACGAAATATTGGACTGAACAAGGATCGGGGACAATTCACAAAACCTATTCACGGCCTGTAGAAAGGATGATGACCCATCTATTGAACCCTTGAACAAGAACTTTAGGAAAGGAAAAAAGTTTTCAAGTGTGGGCTAACTCACATTGCCAATAACGACCCCTAGGATGTTCTACAACTCGTAATTAGGGTGCGAGTGTACCAAACATAAAGGAAATTTGGAGTTCTAGAAAGGAGTCCATAATTAATAGGAAGGTTCGTAGACCATTCCATGGCCCGTAGGTAGCCTTCGTGGATATAGGCCTAAAGAGAAGTGGAAATTAGCCTAAGTGTAGAAGGACTCTATGAGTCCAACCACAAGCCATAAGTTAAAGACAACCTATAAATGGAGGTCTCATGGTTTGGGTCGCCAAAATAGTTTCTAGAGATTAGAAAAAGAAAACAAGATGGAAAGGACTACAGTCCATGGTTCAAACCACAGCCCTTAATCGGGCTTTAGTAAGTCCAATCTGACAGTTCTACTTGAGGGCAATTTTGTCTTTCACCAATTCTAATCCTAAGCTATGTCGTTTTGGGTGATCTTTTAGGACTAAGCCAAACCTTAAAGACCTAAGGTCCTTATTCTTTCCCTCATTCTCCTATTCTCAAATTTGCTAAGGCAAAAAAATACTCCCTAGAGAAGAAGAACAATCCAAGGAGACTAGGGTTTCAAGGGGTCCTTTCTTCAACAACAAATTCCTTCTTCCTAAATCTTACCAAGGTATATAAGTTTGATTGTGGGTCTCCTTTCACCCACAAAGTCCTACATAATATCTTTTTACCTTTTCTTTAAGTTCCTTCAAGTTATCATGCATGCTAGTGATGATGTCATGATATTTTATGTCATTAAATAATCTCAATGATATACCATGATGTTTGATAAAGTATCTACAAGTTTTTAAGTTAATGATGACTAGCCCCAATGATGTGGGTGTCACGACTCAAGCCTAGGGCCTAGGCGTGACAAGGCGAATGAGGAACCCAAAGAAACCCCAAACAAGCCTCATAGTATATCATCACACATCCTTGGTCGCAAAAATAATTAAAAGACAATAAGAGAAAAGCATAAACAAGGGGAATTGGACTAAGGGTAAAGTTCCAAATCATAGACATCAAGAATAAGAAAGTCAAGGCTCATAGCATAGATACATAACATATCCAAAAACACCTCTACTACATAGATAAGAGTGGGGGCCAAGACAAGCAACCGGGCTCACCCTCATAGTTAATGCATAACAAAAAGAGATAGTCTTAATACATAGCAAGAGAACATAACCAACGTCCCCGGAATGGAGGACTCATTAACAAGCTTATAAGACAATCGTACTAGCCACGTGGGGGAGGAGGATGATCAAGCGGCGCTTTGGTTCCTACATGGTAACATCATGTAGGCATAGAGTATGTTTTAGTACATTTGAATGCACTAAGTATGTGGGATGCATTGCAACAAGAGATAGGCATCATAATCGAAATGCATAATTACAAGCAATGGATAGCATGATATCAATATGACTTGTATGACCAACGCTTTAGTAAATAATGCTTTGCGAATCATTCATCTTACATAGATCATCATATATAAGTGTGGAGAGAAACCTCAGCCAACATAATATAAGTCATTTTGGAGAATCAACCTTCCTTACGGATGCCCGTTCCTTTTTAGAGAGAATTTTATGAGTAACTTCACCTTATGGGAGCCCGTCCCTTTTTGGATTAAGTGACCTTCGTTACAGGAGCCCATCCCTATTTGAATTAAGTAACCTTCCTTACAGTAGTCCGTCCCCTTTCGGATTACGTGACCTTCCTTACGGATGCCAATCCTCCTTCAAATTATGTGACCTTCCTTACAGGAGCCTGTCATTTTTTGGATTAAGTGACCTTCCTCACGGGAGCCCGTCCCTTTTTGGATTAAGTGGCATCCCCTACAGGAGCCCAAGCTTTTTCAGATTAAGTGGCCTTCCCTAAGGGAGCCCGTCCCTTTTTAGATTAAGTGACCTTCCTTATGGGAGCCTGTCCCTATTTGGATTAAGCATTTCATAGAACTAGCTCATCGAACCATTACATTTTAATCATCAAGAAAGAACTCCTCATTTACCGAATATTACAACAAACATAAGAACCCAACAATCTACTTGCAACACCATAGGTACTTTCTCAAGAAACATCTCATATAAACATTTCTATCATCATTATAAAGTTATTCAACTCATAAGACATGCATTGGACCTCTAATTCCTCAAGAAATCATAACCGGATAATTTATCTAACACCTAGCGGGTGTGTAATGCTAGTGTAAAACCATGCAATTCAAGAGTGAAATCATACTAGAAAATTCAATGTAAAACCTTCAATTGATACTTGGTAACAGCCTCAAGTAAAAGAAATCAAAACCCTTCATCAAATCTTACAATAGATCCTAGATTCATAGCCCAAAATATGGCAAAACAGTCATAATGTCATAAACCCCAATATAGTGTGCAGTGTTTTTCATAATAGATAAGAACCATGAGTAAATCAACTTCAAATCATGCAATTTTGAGGAAAAGGAAGCTTGGGCATCATGGGCGAAAGGAATCTATGAAGGAAACCCACATACCTTAGCTTTTGGAGAATCCTAGAGGAAGATTGGAGATGGAGACTTGAAGCTTGGTTGAAATCCTTAAGATTCAGAGAGGGTTTTGGCATTTGAAATTTGAGAGAAACATAAGTCTAAGTGTTTGAGTGAGTATTAAGGAATGTTTAGAATGATATGAGGGTGAAAAATGGCTAAGTATAGGTATTTTTTCTTGTGGGAAGGCTTAGGCCCAAGACTTAAAAGTCTTGGACCGAGTTTAAAAAAAATTGGGTAGATTAACACACTGGCGCGTCGCGCTGGTGACGTGAAAATAATTTTGGAAATCGCATTTTGCGATTTTTGAATTTTGATGGGGTTGCTCTAAAATCGGGATTAGACTCTTTTTCCCATAAATTTGACCCTCTGAACAAGAATATGCAGTCGAATTTTCGATCACATACGAAATTTGAGATATATGGAAATTAGAATCCGGACACTTCCAAGGCACATTTTTGGGTACTTTTTAGGGTCATTTCAATATCTCCCCCTTGGGAACATTCATCCCTAAATGTAAAAGTAACGTACATAAGAAGAGTAATCAAGAATAAATCAGCCCCAACATAAATGCAATAATACCCTTAAAACATCATTTTCAAAATCTCAACATAAGTGTCAAAAATCGTCATGAACTCGTCAACATAAACATAGATGCATGCAAATGATGTAGGGGATGGAACATAAGACTTGGAATAATAAAAGACTTGATGTGTTATCATAAGCTTGAATAGAATAAAAGATATATGGGTATTTCTTTTCCATGCTTGCTCCCTGAGAGACACTTTCGACTAGACGAACCTTCCAAAGATCCTTAACGAACACTACATCCTTACTGGTCAACTCCTTCTATCCAATGTCTCCACTGAAACCTTCTCTTAAACCAACTTATCCTCCAAAACATCCAAAATCTCACGGGTTCTATAGCACTAGAGTCATCACCACATCCCTTCAACCTAGACACAAGAAGAATCGAACAACCATAACATACCTAGGTAATTCGAATCCTTATGCAACATTACTAACCTCTCTCTACATTCTACAAGGGCTCACAATCCTAAACTCATAGTCGACTATAATCACACCTAGTCCACTTGTTACCATAAACGACCATCTCCCCCTTAGGAGACAACCTCCACTATATCATCTTTCACCCAAAACTTCCAACTCTAATAAGACGGAATCAAGGCCTTGCTTAATCTAGACCTTACCAACCAAAGAAAATTTTGAACCATCAAGAACACTATACCACCATGCTCAACTTATCTTTGTCGCCATCATCAACACATTATAGGCTACTTAAAGCACCGACCATGACATTAGCCTTACTGGGGAAAAATAATGCACACTCATATCATAATTCTTAAAGAATACTAACCACCTTCCCATTATCTTCTATTCACACCTATCATGTTGATTCACAAGCTCTAATTAAATCAATGCACCACCACAAAAGACCACTACAAACATGTCATGGTAGGATTTTAAGACCCTATTCATGAAACCCCTAAACAAAGCCAATGCATATGTCAACCAAACAACTCCACCAATACTCAAAGTGCTAGCTCCTAGTCCGAAAAGTCACTTAGGGATATCACCTACCCTCATCCTCACTTGGGAACAAAACCCAAACCAAAGTTCAATCTTAGAGAAGTAACTAACCCGTTGTAGTTGACCAAATAGATTGACCATCCTTCACCATCACATTATAACCTTACGGGTTCTACACTCATTAGAAGCATGCTATGTAAGTAGCCAAACCACTCCAAGACCTCCAACCCATCAAACCAAGATCATAAGACAAGACTTTATGCAATAAGAACATGGCGCAACCCTTACAAGCCTTTCTAGCACCAATGGACCCACATAATCAAATCTTACTAG
The DNA here is from genome assembly GCA_026153255.1 of Solanum medicagineum. Taxonomy (NCBI): domain Eukaryota; kingdom Viridiplantae; phylum Streptophyta; class Magnoliopsida; order Solanales; family Solanaceae; genus Solanum; species Solanum medicagineum. Next base: position 15,260 of record JAPFFP010105809.1, read on the forward strand.
CAACAAAGGAATAATGAAAGAAATACTGACTCCCGGAACCATCAAAGCATGCACAATAAAAATCAAGGAAAATCTCTTACTTACCGATAGCATCATCGGGCATCTCATCCCTTCCTTGCCTTCTTTGAAGAGCATAGAACCTATTTTGCCTAGGAGCATCCCCTTAGCCGTGAGGGAGACCATCTCTTCCTTCGGTTTGAGCTTGGGGGCAATCAATAACTTGGTTGCCCATCTCACCACATCCAAAGCATGCACCAGAGTTCCTCCAACTTGGGCCACCATGCTTTTTCCTACACGTAGAGCACTTGGGATTGGGCCCTTCACTATTACCACCTTGGTGTCTTGGGTTATCATTAGAAATCCTTCCATTAGTAGCATTGGAAGACCCTTGTCCTTGATGGAACCAGCCATCCTCGGGACCTTGGAACTTAACATCAATACGGGCCCTCTTGGCCTCTCTACTCCTCCTCTTCCTCAACTTTTCCCCTTCCAATCACTCAACATATGTCATCAAGCGGGATAAATCCATATCAGTAATCAACCTGGTAGACTGACAATCTTCATTCACTAAGTCGGAGACACCCATCACGAACTTGTTCATCCTAGACTTTGGGTTGGCAACCAAGTGAGGAGCATACTTAAAGAGTTGGTTGAACTGAGGGCATACTCCCTTACACTCATTGACCCTTGTCTCAAATTCATGAATTCTACCAATTTTGCTTCCTTAAGCTCCAGAGAAAAGAACTGATTAAGAAAGGCCGCCTTGAACTCTTCCCATAGAACCACATTGTTGACTCCCTTCTCCCCCCTCCATTTATTGTACCATGTTTATGCTACTCCTTTGAGTTGATAGGCCGCCAACTCTTCCTTATCTTCCAATCTAACACCCATGATGGTCAATACCTTATAAGCCTCATCAATAAACTCTTGTGGGTCTTAATCCACCTTTGACCCATTGAACTCCGGTGAGCTCATCCTCATGAAGTCTCTCACCCGAGAATCCAGCATAGGGGAATGAGGGGCTTAGGCCCCTTGATTGGCTTGGTTGGCCACAATTTGTGCAAGCAAAGTGAGACCCTCCCGAAGCTCTCCATTAGACGATTGTCCCTCTGGAGAGCGGGCTCTTCCTCCTATTGGGTTGGGCATGATCAACTAGCATGGTAAAGAACAATTGTTAGGGGGAAAAACTTACTTCAACTCTATACCACGACTTAAAACATAAAGAAAGAAAACATCTCCTAAAATGTGTCATAGCCTCCTACTCATAGTTGTGGTAGACAACGCAACAATGAATAAGACTCTAATCGACGTGGTACGTTGGACTCCGAGGATTTAACAACCTAGTGCTATGATACCATCTTTGTCACGACCCAAGCCTAGGGCCTAGGCGTGACCGGCGAATGGGGAACCCGAAGGAACCCCAAACAAGCCTCATAACATATCAGTACACATGGTCGCAGAAGCAATTAAAAGACAATAAGAGATAAGCATAAACAAGGGGAATTAGGACTAAGGGTAAACTTCCATATCATAGACATCAAGAACAAGAGAGTCAAGGATCATAGCATAGATACATAACATGTCTAACAACACCTCTACTATATAAATAAGAGTGGGGGCCAAGACAAATAACCGGGCTCACCCTCATAGTTAATTCATAATCAAAAGAGATAATCTAAGTACATAGCAGGAGATCATAAGCAACGTTCGCGAAATGGAGGACCCACTAACAAGCTTATAAGACAATCGTACTAGCCACGTAGAGAAGGAGGATAATCAAGCAGTGCTTTGGTTACTACATGGTAACATCATGTAGGCATAGAGCATGTGTTAGTACATTTAAATGTACTAAGTATGTGGGATGCAATGCAATAACAGATAGACATCATATTCGAAATGCATAATTATAAGCAATAGATAGCATGATATCAATATGACTTGTATGACCAACGCTTAAGTAAATCATGCTTTACAAATCATTCATCTTACATACATCATAATGTATAAGTGTGGAAAGAAACCTCAACCGGAATAACATAAGACCTTTTGGAGAAGCAAACTTCCTTATGGGAGCCCCTCCCCTTTTAGAGAGAATTTTATGAGTAACTTCACCTTACGGGAGCCCGTCCCTTTTAAGATTAAGTGACCTTCCTTATGGAAACCCGTCCCCTTTCAAATTAAGCAACCTTCCTTACAGGAGTCCATCCCCTTTCGGATTAAGTGACTTTCCTTATGGGAGCTCATCCCCTTTCGGATTAAGTGAACTTCCTTAGGTGATCCTGTCCCTTTTTAGATTAAGTGACCTTCCTTATATGAGCCCGTCCCTTGTCGGATTAAGTGGCCTTCCTCTCTTTTCGAATTAAGTGGCCTTCCTTACGGGAGCCTATCCCTTTTTGAATTAAGTGACCTTTCTTATAGGAGCCCATCCCTTTTCGAATTAAACATTTCATAGAACCAGCTCGTTGAACCTTTACATTTTAATCATCAAGAAAGAACTTCTCATTTTCCCAAGATTACAACAAACATAAGAACCCAACAATCTACTTGCAACACCATAGGTACTTTCTCATTAAACACCTCCTATAAATATTTCTATCATCATCATAAATTCATTCAACTCATAAGACATGCATTGGACCTTCAATTCCTTAAGAAAACATAACTGGATATTTTATCAAACACCTAGCGGGTGTGTAATGCTAGTGTAAAATCATGCAATTCAAGAGTAAAATCATGCTAGAAAATAAAATTTAAAACCTTCAATTAGTACTTGATAACACCCTCAAGCAATAGACATCAAAATCCTTCATCAAATCTTACAATAGATCCTAGATTCATAGCCCAAAACATGGCAAAACAGTCACAATTTCATAAACCCTAACATAGTGTGCAATGATTTTAATAATAGATAAGACCCATGAGTAAATCAACTTCAAATCATGCATTTTCATAATAGATAAGACCCATGAGTAAATCAACTTCAAATCATGCATTTTTGAGGAAAATGAAGCTTGGGCATCATGAGTAAAAGGAATCCATGAAGGAAACCCACATACCTTAGCCTTTGGAGAATGCTTGAGGAAGATTGGAGATGGACACTTGAAGCGTGGTTGAAATTCTTAAGATCTGGAAAGGGTTTTGGCACTTGAAATTTGAGAGAAATATAAGCCTAAGTGTTTGAGTGAGTATTGGAGAATGTTTACAATGATATGAGGGTGAAAAATGGCTAAGTATAGGTACTTTTTGTGTGGGAAGGCTTAGGCCCAAGATTTAAAAGTCTTGGACCTATTTTTAAAAAACTGGGTAGATTAACACACTGGTGCATCGCGCTGGTGACGCAAAAATCATTCTAGAAATCGCATTTTGCGATTTTCAAATTTTGATACGGTTGCTCTAAAATTGGGGTTAGATCTTTCTCCCCCTAAATTTGACCCCTTGAACAAGAATATGAAGTCGGATTTTCGATATTACATATGAATTTTGAGATATATGGAAATTAGAATTCCGAGCACTTCCTAGGTACATTTTTGGGTTCTTTTTGGGGTCATTTCAGTGGGTATAAGTATTGAAGTATGAGTTGTTTTACCATGTTTTGAATGAACATATTTTTCCATGATTATGCATGTTTTCATGGTTTATGAATATTTCAACCTAAGAAGCTAGCCCATCAAATTTCAAGTTAGGTTTTACATTATATATGATGATGATTAGGACATTAAATAAAAGTTCTAAAGAGATGATTTTTCAATGATATAAGAAAGTTGACAATTTCCCTAAAGATGTTTAAGAAGTTCCCCAAGACGAAAGGACAATACTCACTTGGTGGTTCCTTAAGTTTGAGCTACTCCTAAGATTACTACTTATGATCTTAAAGCATCATAAATTGACTAAATATATATTTTGAGATTCCATGGGAAGACTTAGCACGGAATG
>JAPFFP010105820.1:0-19190 GCA_026153255.1 Solanum medicagineum
CCTCAACATGGTAGATGGGCATGTCACCTCCCATCAAAGTGGTCAAGGTATATACCCCTCAACGTGGTAGATGGGCATAGGACTCCCCATCAAAATGGTTGAGATATATCACCCCCTCAACAAGGTGTAGTCAACATGCAACACTATAGATACTTTTCATGAATTCAATATATACATACAATCCTTTCATCATCAAATAGTTACTTGACTCATAGGTCATGCAATAGATCATCAATAACTCAAGAATCCATAACCGGACATTTTATCAAACACTTGGTGGGCGTGCAGTTGTAGTTCAAAATCATGCAATTCAAGAGTGAAATAATGTGAGAAAACTTAATGTAAATCGACCCACCAACACTTGGTAACATCCTCATGCAAGATACATTGAAACCACTTATTAAATTTCATAATAGATCATAGATTCATAGCTCAAAACATGCTTAAATAGTCCACAATTCATGAAACTCCAACATAGTTTATAATCAAATTCATAGTAAGAGATACCCATAGATATTTTAACTTGAAAACATGCAATTTACATAAAAAGGAAGGTTAGGCACCACGGGTGAAAGGACCCAATGGTTGAAACCCATATAACTCAAATTGGAAAATTTCCTTGAAGAAGATTTGAATGAGAACTTGAAGCTTGAAGAATTTCTTGAGATCTGGAATGAGTTTGGGACACTTAATTTTAGATGAAATATTTGGCTAAGTGTTAGAGAGGGTTTTGGGGAATGTCTTGAATGATATGGGGTTGAAAACTGACTATGTATAGGTGTTTTTATGCATAGGAAGGCTTAGGCCCAAGACCCCAAGGCCTTGGACTGAAACAAAAAAAGAACTAGCAACAAATAATATTGGTCAGCGTCTGGCGGCATCGCGCCAGGGGCGCGTATTTTACTATTTTTCGCCAACTTTGGGAAATGAAATTTTGATATGGTTGCTCTAAAATCAAGGTTATACCCATTTCCTGCTCAATGTTCCCCCTGATCACGAATATGAAGTCGGATTTTCGATATCACGCACGGATTTTGAGATATATAGAGATTACGATTATCGGCATTTTCAAGGCCCATTTTCGGATACTTTTTAGTGAGTTTCAATATCTCCCCCTTGGGAACATTCATCCCTAAATGTCAAAGAAACGTATATAAGAGAAGTAATCAAGATGATTTCATCCCAACACAAGAATACAAAAAATGCATTTAAACATCATTCCAAAAACCTCAACGTAAGTGTCAAAATCATCATAAACTTGCCAACATAAACATGAATGCATGCAAATGACACAAGGGATGAAACATAATACTTGAAATCACATAGGGGACTTAAAGTTAGTACCTTAGGCTTGAGTAGAATGGAAGATATAGGGATATCGATTTTGCATGTCCGCCTCGGCTTCCCACGTAGCACCCTGAACTTATTGGTTTCTCCAAAGAACCTTGGTAGACGCTACACACTTGTTACTCAACTTCTTCACTTGTCTATCCAAGATTTCTACCACAATCTCTTCATAAGTCAAATTGACTTCAACAACACCCATGACATCTAAAGATACAATAGCACTTGGGTCACCCACACACTTTCTCAACATAGACAAATGGAAGAGCGGATGAACCATATTCATATCATTGGGCAATTCCAACTCATAGGCCACCTTACCAATACTTCTCAACACTCTACAAGGACCCACAAGTCTTGGACTCAATTTACCCAATTTACTAAAACGAACCACACCCTTCATGCATGAGATCATCAAATACACCCAACCACCAACCTTGAATTCAAGATCCCTTCTCCTCACAATTGCATAGGACTTTTGTTGACTTTGGGCTATTTTCAACCTTTCCTTTATTATCATCACATTCTCCATGGCTTCTATAACCAAGTCTGGGATTAACAAAGCCATTTCCCTCACCTCAAACCATCCAACCGGGAATCTACAATGTCTTCCATAGAGAGCCTCAAAAGAAGCCATACCAATTCTTGAATGATAGTTATTGTTGTAAGAAAACTCAATGAGTGGAAGGTGTTCATCCTAACTACGCTTAAACTACAAAAAACAAGCTATAAGCATATCCTCAAGAGTTTTAGATATTTCTTTCAGCTTGGCCATCAATTTGAGAGTGAAAGGCCATACTAAGCTTTACCTTGGTACCAATACATCTTTATAAGGACCTCCAAAAGTGAGAAGTGAATTGGGCTCCACGATCCGATATGATAGACATGGGCACCCCATGCAATCTAACCAACTCATGAATGTAAAATTTGGCATAATCTTCTGCACCATAAGTAGTCTTAACCTATAGGAAATGAGCCGACTTTTTCATTCTATCAACCACAACCCAAATAGAATCAAATTGCTTTCTAGTCTTAGCCAACCCAACCACAAAACCCATATTAATCTGTTCCTATATCCAAGTAGGAATTCCTATATCTTGGGCTAGGCCACCCAGCATTTTATGCTTGGCTTTGACTTGATGTCGATTATAACAACCGGATACAAACTTAGCAATATCTTTCTTCATACCATCCCAGCAATACACTTCCCTCTAATCTCTGTATGTCTTTGTGAAACCTGGGTGAATAGAATAGGAAGAATTATGAGCCTCATCTAACTCCTTCTCTCTCAAGTCATCAACATTAGGCTACACAACCTACCTTGGTACCTAAGGGAAATATCTCTCCCTTGGGAGAAAACCTCCACCTTACCATCTCTCACAAAGGCCTTCAATTCTAACAAGGCTTGGTTAAGATCTTGCTTTGCCTTTACGTCCTCAATCAAGGAGGATTTAGAACTATCAACAACCACAATACCACCAATATCAACCTCTTCCAACCTAATCCCCAATCTAGCCAACTGATGGATCTCCTTATCTACCTCTGTGCCACCATCATCAACATGAGCTAGGCTACCCATAGACACCCTACTTAGAGCATCGGCCACAACATTAGCCTTATCGGGGTGATTATGTACACTCATATCATAATCTTTGAGGAGCTTTAACTACCTTCTTTGTCTCAAGTTGAGATCTTTTTGGGTGAACACATATTGGAGACTCTCATGATTGGTGAACACATCAACATGAACCCCATACAAATAATGACGCCAAATTTTCAAAGCAAATACCATTGCGGCCAATTCAAGATCATGGGTAGAGTAATTCTTTTCATGCACCTTAAGTTGTCTAGAGGCATAAGCTATCACCTTACCATTTTGCATCAAAGCACAACCCAGACCAATTCTTGAGGCATCACAATACACAACAAACCCTTCGAACCCTTCCGATAGAGACAAGATAGAAGCGGAGATAAGCTTATCTTTCGAAGTTCGGAAACTCTTTTCACACTCATCGATCCACAAAAATTTTTCCTTATTTTGGGTAAACTTGGTCATAGAAGAAGCAATAGAAGAGAAACCACTAACAAACCTCCGGCAGTAACCCGCCAAACCCAAGAAACTTCTAATATCCGATGAGGTCAAAGATCTAGGCCAATTTCTAATCACCTCTGTCTTTTTAGGATCCACCTTGATACCATCACCCAACACCACATGACCTAGAAAGGCAATATTTTTCAACCAAAACTCACATTTTTCATATTTGGCATACAACTTCTCTTCCCTCAAGATTTGCAACACCACCCTCAAGTGTTCCACATGCTCCTCCTGACTATGGGAATAGATCAATATATCATCAATAAATACCACCACAAACAAATCAAGCTAGGGTTTAAAGACCCTATTCATATGATGCATGAAAATAGTCGGTGCATTGGCCAACCCAAAAGACATAACCACAAACTCATAGTGCCCATACCTAGACCAAAAGGTCGTCTTAGGAATGTCACACTCCCTCACTTTCACTTGGTGATACCTAGATAAAAAGATCAATCTTAGAGAAGTGACTGGCCCCTTGAAGTTGGTCAAAAATATCATCAATTCTTGGGAGCGGATACATTGAAACAACCCCAAAAAGTGCCTAAAAATATGCCTCAAAATGCTCAGAATTTTCATTTCCATATATCTATAAATCCATTCGTTATTTCAAAAATCTGACTTCGGATTCTTGTTCAAGGGATCCAAATTAGGGGGAAAAGGGTCTAAATCCGATTTAAGAGCAAAGATTTAGCAATTACGAAATTTGAAGAATCAATTTCCAGAGGGGTTTTTGCGTCCCCCTCGCGATGCACCCCTATGTACTTTGGGACTCTGTTTTCTAGCTTCGGTCCAAGACTTTATGTCGTGGGCCTTAAAGTTCCCATATGTGTTTTTACCTATACTTGGAATTATTTCACTCTCATATCACCTTAAACATTTCTTAATACTCATTCCAACACTTAGTCATATTTGCACTCCCAAATTCAAGAATCAAAACCCATATCCAAAGCTAAGGATCATCTTCAAGCTTCAAGCCTGTCATATTTGCACTCCCAAATTAAAGAATCAAAACTCTCATCCAAAACTAAGGATCATCTTCAAGCTTCAAGCCTCCATCTTCAATCTTCACTAAGAGCTTCCCCAAAGCTAAGAGTATGTGGTGTTAAACCATTGGAGTCCTTTTACCCATAGTGCCTAAGCCTCCTTTTTACTAATATTGCATGATTTACAATTTATTTTACATGTGGGTCTTGTATATTGAGAAATTTACTGCACAACGATTTTAGTTCATGAAAGTATGGTTGTTTTAGCATGTTTTGAGCTCTAAATCTTGGATCTAATTTTTAGATTTGATGAGGGATTTTGATGTGAATGTCTTTGGAGTGTTGCAAGGTATTGATTGATGGTCGTATTATAGATTTTCGTGCATGATTTCATCTCTAAATTGCATAGTCTTTTACCCCCATTACACACCCTCAAGGTGTTTGATAAAATATCCGATTATGGTGTCTTGAGAAATTGAAGAACCAAAGCATGAGATATGGTACGATTGATGTTATAATGATGAAATAAGCTTATGTACATGATATATATGTTCTATATAATGTGTTGCATTAGACCATGACCGATCTAGGGGGTATAGGAGCCTGGATAATCATGTGAGAGGTGTGTACCTTTCCATCAAGGTATCTTAGTGTGAATGCCATTGACCATGTGAGGGGTGTGTAGCTTACCACCAGGGTGTCTAGGTGTGAATGGCATCTACCATGTGAGGGGTATATACCTTGCCACCAGGGTATCTAGGTGTGAATGACATCGACCATGTGAGGGGTGTGTACCTTGCCACCAGGGTGTCCAGGTGTGAATGGCATCGACCATGTAAGGGGTGTGTACCTTGCCACTAGGGTGTCTAGGTGTGAATGGCATCTCCCAACCAAGTTGGAATTCTAGCTTGGTCTCTTCTACACATATGATATCTTATATGAGCATGAGTTACTTAAAGCATGTTTTACTTATGCATTGATCATATATGCCATATTGTTATACTATGTCTATTGTCTAATTTATGCATTTTGAAGTATGATGTCTACCTATTGTTGCATTGCACCCCAAATACTTAGTACATTCAAATATACTAATGCATATTCTTTCCTATATGATATCACCATGCAGCGATCGATGCTCAAGTTGATCATCCTCCTCCTTCATGTGGCTAGATCGGTTCTACATAAAGCTAGTTGGTGAGTCCTTAACTTCAGGGACACTAGTCTATGTTGCTATTATCTATGTATTGGACACTTTCTTATGCTATATTTGACTATGAGGGTGAGCCCAGTAGCTTTGTCTTGGCCCCTGCTCTATCTATGTATTAGAGGTGCTTGTTGGACATGTTGTGTATCTATGTATGAGCTTTGACTCTTGTCTCTTGATTATGATGTTTATGCAAGCTTTCCCTTAGCCCCAATTTCCCCTATTCTTAATATAGATGTCTTTTGTATGCTTCCGCAACCAAGGATGTGTAATGACAAGTTAAGAGGCTTATTTGGGGTTCCTTTGGATTCCCCTATTTGCTGTGTCACATCTAGGCCCTAGACTTGGGTCGTGACATACTTATTCTGTATGGTGACCCTATTGAGTTGCTAGTAATCAATGCACATTCTAAGAGTACTATCCTTCTTCTTGACAAACAACACATGTACATACCAAGGTGATTGACTAGACCTTATAAATCCCTTCTCTAACAAATCACTCAACTTCTTCTTCAACCCCTTTATCTGCGCCGGGGCCATACGATAAGGGGGAATAGAAATGGGTTGAGTATCGAAAAGGAGGTTTATGACAAAATATATTTCACTTCCAGGAGGGACACCAGGAAGCTCATTAGGCAAGACATCAAGGAATTCATTAACCACCGGAACTGGCTCTATAGGAAGGACTTTGGACTCAACATCCCTAACCCTCACAATATGATAGAGACACCCATTAGAAATCAACTTTTGGACTTTAATGCAAGAAATGAATCTACCCTTGACCACTACATCATCACTCTCCCACTCAAGGATGGGTTCATTAGGGAATTGGAATTTGACCCTACGAGTTTTACAATCAATAGAGGCATTATATGCATGCAACCAATCCATCCCAAGAATGACATCAAAATCTACCATATCCAACTCAACAAAATCACAAGGCAATATTTTATGCAAAACGAAAAGGAGGAAAATTTTTTAGACCCTTCTAGCTACAACGGATGCACCAATGGGAGCAGACACCTCATATGGATCACATAGCAATTTGGGTTTAACATGAAACCTTTTGGCAATAGAAGGAGTAACAAAAGAAAGAGTGGCACCCGAGTCTATCAATGCACACACATCAAAATCGAAAAGACTTATGACATATCGGTGACGACATCGTACACCTCATCTACCTTTTGTTTCCCATAAAGAGCTAGAACTGATTGTGCCTTGGAGTGCCCCCTTAATGGCCTCCTCTTCCCTTAGGACCCCCATTTGCACCTTGGGCTTGTGGACAAGCATCTCTACCCTTGTGTAGATTGCGAAGACAATCCATCACCTTATGACCCACTTCACCACACCCATAACAAGCATTAGTATCCTTCAAACATGGGCCATTGTGACATCTACCACATCTTGGGCACATAGGACTAGGAACCAAACAACTACCACCTTACACCCTTGGGTTTTCATTAGCAAATCTTCTAGTAGATGCATTGGAAGACCCTTAGCCTTAATGAAATCGGCCACCCTTGGGACTTTAGAATCTACCTTGAAAATGGGCCCTCTTGGCCTTACCCATTCTCTTCTTTCTCAACTTTACCCCCCCAATGGTTTGGCATAAGTCATGAGACGAGACAAGACTGTATTACCTATCAACATGGAGGCACAAGACTCCTCGTTCACCAAATCGAATACACCCATCACAAACTTATTCATCCTAGACCTTGGCTCGGCCACCAATTGTGGAGCATATTTAGAGAGTTGGTTGAACTTGAGGCCATACTCCCCCATACTCATAGACCCTTGTTTTAGATTCATAAATTCTACCATTTTTGCCTCCCTTAGCTCAAAAGGGAAGAATCAGTTATGAAATGCCGCCTTAAACTATCCTCCCAAAGGATCGCATTATTGTTCCCCTTCTCCTCATTCCATTGAGTAAACCATATTTGGGCCACCCCTTTGAGTTGGCAGGCCTCCAACGTCGTTTTCTCCTCTGATCTAACACCCATAATAGACAACACTTTGTACACCTCATTAATAAACTTCTGAGGATCCTCCTCATCTACTTTAGACCCATAGAACTCCGGTGGGTTCATTCTTGTGAAATCCCTCACCCTATAAGCCAGAGAAGGAGCATGAGGGACTTGGGCCCCTTGGCTGGTTTGATTAGTCATGTCTTGAGCTAATATGGCAATAGCATCCCGAAACTCTTCGTGAGCCGGTTGTTCTTTAGGTGAACAAGACTTTCTACCTCTTAGAATAGGCATGATCTAGCATAGCAAAGAATATTCATTAGGGGCAAAACCTTACCTTGACTTCTATAGCACAACATAGATCAAGAAGAAGGGAAACATTTCCTAAAATGCCTCATAGTGTTGTGCTCATAGTTGTGGTGCACTTCACAACCATGAACAAGACTCTAATCGACGCGGTGTATTGGATGCCAAGGAACATTAACGACTTAGTGCTCTGATACCTAGTTTTTCAAGATCTAAGCCTAGGGCCTAGATATGACATGGCGAATGGAACTCGAAAGGACCCCAAACAAGCATCTTAGCATATCATTTACACATCCTTCGTCGTGGAAGCAATTAAACAACAACAAGAGAGTAAAAATAAGGATAAGGGACTAAGGGAAGTTTTAGATAACCACAAACAAACAAGAGTCAAGAACATAGCATAATTACATCACTAGTCTAACAACACCTCTAAACATAGACTTAAGCGGGGCCAAGACACTTTCTGGGCTCACCTTCATAGTATCAAGAGTTCAACATAAAGAAATAACATAAGCAAGATTAGTATAGCTAGTGTCCCCAAACTTGAGTACTCACCAAAACTTATCTTCAAGATATCACTACTAGCCACATGGAGGATGATCACGAAGAGCTCTGGTTCCTACATGGTAACATCATGTAGGCATAGATTATGCGTTAGTACGTTTGAATGTACTAAGTATGTAGAATGTAATGCAACAATAGATAAGTAACATAGTCAAAATGCATAAACATAAGCAATGGATAGTATAATAACAATATGGCATGCATGATCAATGCTTGAAGTAAAACATGCTTCTAAAGAACATATTAAATATGTAGGAAGAGACCATCATCATAGACCAAGAAAACTAGCACTTGGAATCCAAGGCATGTCACCCCCTTGGAAGGTGATTGAGGTACATACCCCTCAATTGGTAGATGGGATTGTCACGCCTCCTCATAGTGGTCAAGGTACGTACCCATCAACGTGGTAGATGGGCATGTCACCCCCGATCAAAGTGGTCAAGGTATATACCCTTCAACGTGGTAGATGGGCATGTCCCCCCCCATCAAAGTGGTCAAGGTATATACCCCTCCACGTGGTAGATGGGCATAGGATTCCCCATCAAAATGGTTGAGACATATCACCCCCTCAACAAGGTGTGGTCAACTTGCAACACTATAGATACTTTTCATGAATTTAATACATATATACAACCCTTTCATCATCATATAGTCACTTTACTCATAGGCCATGCAATAGATCATCAATAACTCAAGAATCCATAACCGGACATTTTATCAAACACTTAGTGATTACTAGTTCAAAATCATGCAATTCAAGAGTGAAATCATGTGAGGAAACTTAATGTAAATCAACCCACCAATACTTGGTAACATCCTTATGCAAGATATATGGAAATGCCTCATTAAATCTCATAATACATCATAGATTTATAGCTCAAAACATGCTTAAATAGTCAATATATTTCATGAAACCCCAACAAAGTTTATAATAAATTCATAGTAAGAGATACCCATAGATATTTCAACTTGAAAACATGCAACTTACATAAAAAAAAAAAAGAAGGTTAGGCACCATGGGTGAAAGGACCCAATGGTTGAAACCCACATACCTCAAATTTGGAGATCTACTTGAAGAAGATTTGAATGAGAACGTGAAGCTTGAATGAATTCCTTGAGATCCGGAATGAGTTTGGGACACCTGATTTTGGATGAAATATTTGGTTGTGTTAGAGAGGGTTTTGGGGAATGTCTTGAATGATTTGGGGTTGAAAACTGGCTATGTATAGGTGTTTTTATGCATAGGAAGGCTTAGGCCCAAGAACCCAAGGCCTTGAATCGAAACAAAAAAATAGCAACAAATAACACTGGTCTGTGCCCTGGCCGCGTCGCACCAGGGACACAGATCCTTACTGATTTTCGCCAACTCTGGAAAATGCAATTTTGACACTGCTGCTCTAAAATTGGGGTTATACCCATTTTCCACTCAATTTTTCCCCCTAATCACGAGTATGAAGTCAGATATTTGATATCAGGCGCGAATTTTGAAATATATGGAAACTATGATTATGGGCATTTTCGAGGCACATTTTCAGGCACTTTTTGGGGCGTTTCAGGTTATACCTATGTCCACTCAATTTTGCCCCCTGATCACGAATATGAAGTAAAATTTTTGATATCACACACATATTTTGAGATATATAGAAATTACAATTATGGGCATTTCTGAGAAGCATTTTTGGGGTGTTTCAATATCTCCCCCCTTGGGAACATTCGTCCCTAAATGTCAAAGAAACGTATATAAGAGAAGTAATCATGAAGCTCTCACCCAACATGGGTGCAACAAATGCATTTAAATATCATTTCAAAAATCTCAACATGAATAGCAAAGATTGCCATAAACTTGTCAACATGAACATGAATGCATGCAACATGGCATAAGCGCCGAAACTTATGACTTGAAATCACCTAGGGGACTTAAGTTTGTACCTTAAGATTGAGTATACTAGAAGATATATGAATAATGCTTTTTCATATCCGTCTTGGCTTCCCACATGGCACTTTCAACTTGTTGGTTTCTCCAAAGAACCTTGACGGAAGCTACATCCTTGTTTCTCAGCCTCTTCACTTGTCTATCCAAAATTTCTACTGCAACCTCATCAATACTCTATAGGAACCAACAAACCTTGGGCTCAATTTACACTTCTTGCCAAATCAAACCACACTTCATGGGTGAGTCCTTCAAATAAACCCAATCACCAACCTTAAATTAAAGATCCCTCCTCCTCACATCGGAATAGGACTTTTGTATACTTTCGGCTATTTTCAATCTCTCTCTTGTTAACCTCACCTTCTCCAAGGCCTCCATGACCAAATGTGTACCTAGCAAAGCCATCCCCCCACTTCAAACCACCCACCCGGTAATGTGCAACGCCTACCATAAAGAGCTTCAAAAGGAGATATACCAATGTTTGAGTGGTAGCTATTGTTGTAAGCAAATTCAATGAGTCGAATATGATCATCCCAACTACCCTTAAACTCCAAAACACAAGCTCTAAGCATATCGGCAAGAGTTTGGATAGTTCTCTTTGCTTGGCCATCCGTTTAAGGGTGAAAGGTAGTGCTAAGCTTTACCTTAGTTCCAAGACCTCTTTGGAAGGATCTCCAAAAGTGAGAAGTGAATTCAACACCACGATCCAAAATGATAGACAAGGACACCCCATGCAATCTAACCAACTCATGTATATATAATGTAGCATAATCTTGTGCACCATAAGTAGTTTTGACGGGTAAGAAGTGAGCCAATTTTGTCATTCTATCAACCACAACCCAAATAGAGACAAACTGCTTTCTAGTCTTAGGCAACCCAACCACAAAATCCATGTTGATTTCCTCACACTTTCAAGTAGGAATCTCTATATCTTGGGCTAGGAAACCCGGCCTTTAATGTTAGGCCTTCATTTGTTAGTAATTGTGACATCCGAATATGAACTTGGCAATATCTCTCCTCATACCACCCTACAAATACACTTCCCTCAAATCTACATACATCATTGTAGAACCAGGGTGAATAGATTAAGAAGAGTTAAGCTTCATCTAAAATCTTCTTTCTTAAGTCATCAACACTAGGCACACACAATCTACCTAGGTACCTAAGGGCACCATCTCCCCCTTAGGAGAAAATTTCCACTCTACCATCTCTCACCAAGGCCTTCAAATCTAGTAAGGAGGGGTCAAGATCATGCTTTGCCTTCACCTCTTCAATCAAGGAAGATTTAGAACCATCAACAACAACTACACCACCATTGTAAAACTTCGTCCAACCTAACCCCCAATCTAGCCAACCGATGGACCTCTCTAGCCACCTCTTGGCCACCATCATCATCATAAGCTAGGCTACCCATAGACGCCCTACTTAGAGCATTGGCAACCACATTAGCTTTGTCAAAGTGATAATGCACACTCATATCATAATCTTTAAAGATCTCTAACCACCTTCTTTGTCTCAAGTTAAGATTTTTTTGGGTGAACACATATTGGAGACTCTTATGATCGGTAAACACGTCAACATGAACCCAATACAAGTAATGAAGCTAAATTTTCAAAGCAAATACCACGGCTGCCAATTCAAGATCATGGGTGGGGTAATTCTTCTCATGTACCTTAAGTTGTCTAGAGGCATACACTATCACCTTACCATTGTGCATCAACACACACCCCAAACCAATTCTTAAGGCATCACATTATACAACAAACCCTTCAAACCCTTCCAGTAGAGCCAAGATAGGAGCGGAGACAAGCTTATCTTTCAAAGTTTGGAAACTCTTTTCACACTCATCAGTCAACACAAGTTTTGCCTTCTTTTGGGTCAACTTAGTCATCGATGAAGCAATAGAAGAGAAGTCATTTACAAACCTCCGGTAATAACCTGCCAAACCCAAGAAACTTCTAAATATCCGATAGAGTCAAAGGTCTAGGCCAATTTCTAATCACCTCCGTCTTCTTGGGATCCACCTTAATGCCATCCCTCGACACCACATGCCCTAGGAAAGCAACCTCTTTCAACCAAAACTCACATTTTTCATATTTAGCATACAACTTCTCCTCCCGCAAGATTTGCAACACCAACCTCAAGTGATCCAGGTGCTTCTCTTTACTATGGGAGTAGATCAAGATATCATCAATTAAAACCACCACAAACAAGTCAAGGTAGGGTTTAAGGACCTTATACATAAGATCCATGAATACAGTCAGTCCATTAGTCAACCCAAAGGACATAACCACAAACTCAAAGTGTTGATACCTAGTCCAGAAGGTCGTCTTGGGAATGTCACACTCCCTCACTTTCACTTGTTGATATCCGGACTGAAGATCAATCTTAGAGAACTGACTAGCCCCATGAAGTTGATCAAAAAGGTCATCAATCCTTGGCAGAGGGTACTTATTCTTGATGGTGACTCTATTAAGTTGCCGATAATCAATACACATTCTAAGAGAACCATCTTTCTCCTTCACAAATAACACTAGTGCACCCCAAGGTGATTGACTAGGCCTTATAAAATCCTTTTCCAAAAAATCCCTCAATTGCTCTTCAACTTCTTCAATTCCAATGGGGCCATACGGTAAGGGGGAATAGAAATGGGTTGAGTATCGGGAAGAAGGTCTATGCCAAAATCTATTTTCCTTTTGGGAGAAACACCGGGAAATACATTAGGAAAGACATCCAGAAACTCATTGACCACTAGAACTGACTCTATCAAAAGGACTTTGGACTCAACATCCCTAACCCTCACAAGATGATAGCGATACCCCTTTGAACTCAATTTTTGGGCTTTAATGCAAGAAATGAATCTACCCTTGACCAACATATCACAACTTCCCCGCTCAAGGACGGGTTCATTTGGGAATTGGAATTTGACCCTACGGGTTTTACAATCAATAAAAGCATAATATGCATGCAACTAATCCATCGTAAGAATGACATCAAAATCCACCATATCTAAATCAACAAAATCACAAGGCAAGAGTTTCTTGCAATATGAATATGGGACAATTTCTATAAATTATTTTACCAACAATAGACTCACCAATTGGGGTATTTACTTCACAAGGTTCACATAATAATTTGGGGCTAACATGAAGCTTTTTGGCAACAAAAGGAGTAATAAAAGAAAGAGTGCCACGTGGGTTAATAAAAGCATACACATCAAAATCAAAAACCTTTAACATACCGGTGATGACATCGGGCACCTCAATCATCCCTTGTCTCCCTTGAAGAGCATAGAATCTATTTTTCCTTGGTGCTCCCCCTTGTTGGCCTCCTCTTCCCCTTTGACCCGCATTTGCACTTTGGCCTTGTGGACGACCATTTCCACCCTTGGGTAGCATGAGGACAACCAATAACCTTGTGGCCAACTTCACCACAACCAAAGTAAGCATTTGAATTTCTCAAACAAGGACCACTATGATTCTTTTCATAAATTGGACACCAGGCTTCACCAATCCTCCATTACCACCTTGGAACCTTTTATTAGGAACCCAATCATTGGCAAACCTCTTGTTGGAAGCATTAGGTGAACCTTGGCCGTGGAACCTGTGGCCTTGAGGAACTCAACCACCTTTAGAACCTTGGAATTTACCTCCAAAATGGGCCCTCTTGGCCTCACCAACCCTTCTCTTTCTAAGCTTTTCCCTCTCTATTTGTTCAGCATATGTCACGAGGCAAGCCAAATCCATATTGCCTATAAGCATGGTGGTTCATCACTCCTCATTCACCAAATAAGATACACCAGACACAAATTTATTCATTCTTGGCCTTGGCTCGGCAACTAATTATGGGGCATACTTGGGGAGTTAGTTGTACTTGAGAGCATACTCCCTCACACTCATAGACCCTTTCTTTAAATTCATAAATTCCATTATTTTTGCCTCCCTAAGCTCAATAGGAAAGAATGGTTAAGAAATGTCGCATTGAATTCTTCCGAAGGAATAGCATCACCATTCCCCTTCTCCATCTTCCATTGAGTGAACCATATTTTAGTCACCCTTTTGAATTGGTAGGCTGCCAACTCCACTTTCTCCTTCGAGTTAACCCCCATAATGGACAACACCTTATACGCCTCATCAATGAATTCTTGTGGATCTTCATCCACCTTGAACTCCGGTGGGTTCATCCTAGTAAATCCCTCACCCTTGAGGCCGGAGTAGGAGCATGAGGGGCTTGGGCCCCTTGGTTGATTTTATTTGTCATGGCATAGGCCAACATGGCAATGGCATCCCGAAACTCTTCATCTGCCATTCCCCCATCTAGAGGGGCGTAAGAAGCAGGAAAGGCCAATTGCTCCTCAGGAGTACGGGCTTTTCTTCCTCTTAGAATAGGCATGATCTAGCATAGGAAAGAACATTCGTTAGTGAAAAGTATTACCTTAACTTCTATAGCACGACATAGATCATGAAGAAGGGAAACAATTCCTAAAATGCCTTATAGCCTCTTACTCATAGTTGTGGTGCACTTCACAACCATGAACAAGACACTAATCGATGTGGTATGTGGAATTTCGAGGACCATTAAGAACCTAGTGCTCTGATACTAAATTTGTCATAACTCAAGCTTAGGGCATAGATGTGATACCGCGAATGGGAATCAGAAGGGACCCAAACAAGCCTCTTAGCATATCGATTACACATCCTTAGTTACAGAAGCAAAGTAAACAACAACAAGAATATAAACAAGGGAAAAAGGGACTAAGGGAAAGTCTTGACATTTATAAAGCATAAAAAGTCAAAGCTCAAAGCATAGATACACCAATTGTTCCAACAACACCTCTAAACATAGATTGGATTGGGTCCAAGGCACTTTTCAGGCTCACCATCATAGTATCACATGTTCAACATAAAGAGACAACGAAAGCAAGAGTAGCATAGCTAGTGTCTCCAAACTTGAGGACTCACAAATAGCTTATCTTCAAGATGCCAAAACTAGCCACGTGGAGGATGATCATGAGGAGTTCCGATTCCTACACAGTAACATCATGTAGGCATTGAGTATGCAGTAATACATTTGAATGTACTAAGTATGTAGGATGCAATGCAAGAAAAAATAAGCCAATATAGTCAAAATGCATAGTAATAAACAATAGATGAGCATAATTTCAATATGGCATGCATGATCAATGCTTGAAGTAAAACATGCTTGTAAATCATTCAAGTTGCATAGATCATAACACATGTGTGGAAAGAGACCTCAATCGACCTAGAATAAGACCATGCGAGCCACAATTTGGAATCTCGATGATTACCCCTACCGGTAAAGAGGTAGTCTACTTGCCAAGATAAACCCTACTTCACCTTACGAGGGCTCGTCCCATTTCGGAGAAGTAATCTTCCTTATGGGAGCCCATCCATTTCGAAAAGTATTTCATGAGAAACTTCACCTCATAGGAGCCCATCCCGTTTCGGGAAGAAATTCAAGAGAAAGTGCACTAAATCGATCCACTAGTATAGCAAAGGTATGTCATAATCCTATGTTGGCACATAGTTTAAGGAAATAGAGCGAACCCTCCATCCATCGATACTAAGTCTAATCCCACAGAATGCTTATAATAATCATACTTTAATAACTTGCAATAAATATGGAATCATGACATAAGTAGCTCTCATATACTTGGCCATTAATGGTGAGCCTAACTTGAATCATGAGAATAGATCATCATCAAACATTACCCTTGCATTAACATAAAAGGCTCGCAAAAGGTAAATCGATAATAGGGCTTAACTTCATACTTGCATAATTGTACATACTTTTATGAATTTATAACATACTTGATAGCCCATATTCATCATGAAGTTACTTGACTCATAAGACATGTAAATAACTTGAGAGTCCTTGACTTGACATTTTATCAAACACTTGGCGGGTGTGTAATGCTTGTTCAAGATCATGTAATTCAAGAGTGAAATCATGTGAAAAAACTCAATGCAAATCAGCCCACCAATATATTGCAAAACCCTCGTGTCAAATACCTTGAAATCCACCACCAAATCTCATAATATATCATAGTTTCGTAGATCAAAACATACATAGTCTTAATAGACAAAACCAACTCATAGTATAAGCTTGAGGTAGATAAACATACATATTTAATTAACATTTCATAAAACCCCAACATATTTCATGCTTATAATCCACAATAAAAGATATCCATAGATAATACAACTTGAAAACATGCAATTTTCATAAGATAGGAAGATTGGCCACCATGGGTGAAATGACCCAATGGTTGAAACCCACATACCTTATACTTGGGGATTTCCTTGATGTAGATTTGAAGAGAACTTGTAGCATGAATGAAGTTCTTGAGATCCGGAGTTAAGCTTGGGACGGTTGAATTTGGATGAAATATTTGGTTAATTGTTAGAGGGTCTTGAGAGTGTTTTGAATGATATAAAGTTGAATAATGGGTAAGTATGGGTGTTTTCACACATATGAAGGCATGAGGTCAAGACCTTAATGCCTTAGGCTGAAACACAAAAAATAAGAAAGTCACAACACTGCTCCACGACAGGTCCATGTTGTGGAGCCATCGCAGACAATTACTGGAAATTGAAAAGTTGCTGAAAATGAAATTTCGCTACGAGTCTACTAAAACCAAGGTTATACCCATTTCCCACTCAATTTTGTCTCCTTATCACAAATATGAAGTTGAATTTTTGATATCACGCATGGATTTTGAGATATATGGAAATCACAATTATAGGCATTTTCGAGGCACATTTTGGGACGTTTTGGGGTGTTTCATCAACAACCACAGAAGATTCAGCCCCATTCCGAACATGAATACCACTATTGTTAGAGTAAAAACTAATCTAACATCCAATCTAGCCAAACAATGAACATTTCATACCAATTCTTTCTTTCATTTATCAACATGGGCCACACTACCCATAGACAGCCTACTAAGAGCATCGGATACAATATTTGCCTTGCCGGGATGATGTTGAACACTCATGTCATAATCTTTAAGAAGTTCTAACTACCTTATTTACCTCAAATTAAGACCTCTTTGGGTGAATACATATTGCAAGATCTTGTGATCGGTTAACACATCATCATCAACCCCATATAGATAATGTCTCCAAATTTTTAAAGCAAATACCATAGCCACTAACTCAAGATCATGAGTCAGATAATTTTGTTCATGCACTTTCAATTGCCTCGATACATAAGCTATCACCTACATGTTGCATGATAACATAACCTAACCCAATCCAAGAAGTATAACAGTACACCGAAAACCCATCTAATTTGTCCGAGAAGGTCAAAACAGGAGTTGATGTAAGCTGATCTTTCAAAGCCTGAAAACTCTTGTCACACTCATCCGACCATATAAAACTGGCCTTATTTTGAGTTAACTTAGTAAATGGATGCGAAATGGATGAGAAACCTTCAACAAATCTCCTAAAATAACCAGCCAACCCAAGGAAACTCCAAACATCGAATGGAGTCAATTGTTTAGGGCAATTCTTCACAACCTCAGTCTTCTTTGGGTCAACCTTAATGCCATCACCCGATACCACATGACAACGAAAAGCTACTTCACCCAACCAAAACTCACAATTACTGAACTTGGCATACAATTGTTTCTTTCTCAAGGTCTGAAGAACCAAGCTCAAATGATCTCTATGTTCCCGCTCACTTCGGGAGTAAATCAGAATATCATCGATGAAGACAACCACAAAAATATCACGAAATGGCTTGAACACCCAATTCATAAAATCCATAAACACAGCTTAAGCATTAGTGAAACTAAATGACATCAACAAATATCCAAAATGTTCATATCTAGTTTAGAAAGTTGTTTTGGGAATATCACACTCTCTCTCCCTCAATTAATGGTGACCAGAACGGAGGCCAATCCTTAAGAAAGGCGTAGATCGTTGATGTTGATTAGACAAGTCGTCGATCCTTGGCAATAGATATTTATTCTTGACTATCACTTTATTAATTGCCTATAGTCAATGCACATAAGAAGTTAACCATATTTATTTCTCATGAATAACACTTTAGCACCCCATGGCGATATACTTGGCATGATAAAGCTCTTCTCCAATAAGTCCTTCAATTGATCCTTCAACTCCTTTAGTTCAGCTGGTGACATACGATAAGGAGGAAAAGAAATGGGTTGAGTATTTGGAAGGAAATCTATGCCAAAGTCTACTTTCCTTTCAGGAGGAATATCGGGCAAATCTTCAAGAAAAACATCTGAAAACTCAGTAACCATTTGAACCAACACAAGAGTAGGTGACTCAGACTCCACATCTCGAACCCTCACAATATGATAGATGTACGCTTTAGAAATCATTTTTCGGGCTTTGAGATAGGAGATAAAGTGAACCTTAATAGCAGAATCACTACCCTTCCACTCAAGAACAAGCTCATTCGAAAATTAAAATTTGACTTTCTAGGTTCTACAATCAATAGAGGCATATAGAGCATGCACCAATCCATCTTAAGAATAATATCAAAATAAAATAACTCAAGTTTCACAAGATCACATGAAAGGACTTTATGCAAGACAAAGATAGGACAACCCCAATAGACTCTTTAGGAAACAATAGACTCACCCACGAGAGTATAAACAGAAAAGGGCTCCCTTAAAATCTCAGGACTCAATCAAAACTTAATAGCCAAAAGAGGAGTCAGAAAAGATAAATTTTCACCTAGATCAAGAAAAACATAAGCATCAGAATCAAAGACTTTTCACATATCAATCACTACATTCGAAG
>JAPFFP010105830.1:0-42443 GCA_026153255.1 Solanum medicagineum
TTTGAGATGATTCTTTTGGTGGTCATAATATTGGAGCTGTAGGACTGTAGGTACAACATATGACATGTAAATAATTATAAAACACAATACCATAATGAAAGGAGTAGGTTACACAAATAATGAAATGCATCGGAGGAAGAACAACACATGGACTTTATTTAGTAGAACGAATTCGTGTATCTTGGTATCCAAGTATGTATGTAGATTTAAAGGTGACTATGAATGGGATCATATGAACATGTGAAAGAGTGGAGACACGGTTGATAGTTGTGTCGGAGTTGGTAAGTTCCTTTATGTGCCAAGGAGGGATCTATGTTTCATGCCAAATAATATTAACTCAAGTATCCTTACATACCGAGCTGTACAATCTTGCTATTACCTTGAGATAACCTCCCCTTCCTCCGAGTGTTTATATACAACATAGTAGGTGATAAAAGTAGCATTAGGATCCAATAGATACATCTTGGAAGTCCACTCTCATAAAAACAACATACGGGCAGGAAGCGGGTAATTATAGATCTGAGCGTATTTTTCAACCTTTCTGCCCCTAATCGTATTTTCTAATACACATTACAATATACATATCATGTGCATCCTGTTTTAGTGACATAAAAGACTTACAACAGCCCACAGAGCACAAGACATAACAATTATATGCAACATACAAATAGGCGGCATAACGTTACCTCCCTTCGCTACATTATGATGTTGACGATTCCAAAACTTTACCAACTTCAACCAAGATGTTCCCACAACATTTAAACATACAAAAAGTCTCAAAATAGTTCAAAAATAGTTGTCAAAATAGGTGGAAGACGTGAGACCATATCCCCCAATCAATCAACCCACAAGTTCCTATTTCGAGCACAATTACAATATCACACAAGAACTTACTTTCGTGGATTGTAAAAATGGTGCAGCAGCCTTTATACATCATTATAGAACCAATACTCATTAAGAAAAGTAGCCTCCCTTCATAATCAACCCAACCAAAAAGAAAAAAGCTTCCAAATAAACAAGAAAAATGTACAACCACTTTTGGAACACATGCTGTCCAACAATTTCAGCATAGACATAACCAACATAGTCTCTTGTTTTGAATAAGAAAACCATACTAAACACACAACTATAATCACTTAACCTTACTTCAAGGTTCAGAGCCTCCTTAAGAACCCTAAAAGCTTCTTTTGGCTGCTTTACAAATTCAAGAAAGAATAAGCAAGAACTTTTGTGAAAGCTGAAAATTTCCAAGTCTAAGAATATGAGTTAAAGTGGCTGCTTATAACCCCTTTTATAGGATTACTTTGGCTGACTTTCTTTTCCATTTTAAGACTTATTTTATCAATAAATTAAAGTACTATTTTGTCCCTTTCACTTGGGCCTTAAGGGGCTCCAAATTGATGGGCCTTTGCTGCCCATTTTTCCCTTTTCTCTTAGTTAGTTTTGGGCCTAGATTATCAAAGACATTGTGATGTCTATGGGCTATTTTAATATCCTTCTTGGGCTAAAAATATAGTCCATTTATGATGATAAAACATGGGCTAAGGTTACACCCTTAACACGGATTTTATTCATAATCAGACTTAAATAAATTTGACGTCAGGCCTCGTCTCCGTTTAGCTAGCAAATTTAAGGTAAGCAAGTAGGTGACTCACCTGCTACCTTACTAATTCCTACAAGCACCTCACTTCTCTCACTTCATTTAAAGTCGTGATCTCCTCCATTTGACTTAAAACTTATTTACACTCGACCCTCTTCAGCGTTAGACATAATATCACCCTTTAATGGAGATTCAAGGACTTTTAAAAATTGGCGCTAATTTGACCAAACTATATCATGTTTCATTTGCATAGTACTTGTATTATAAGATGTGGGGTGTTACATGGTCCCCCTCTTAGGAACATTCATCCTCAAATGGTAGCACAATTGGATAGCTTAAATAAGTTTAAACCTTTACTTACACAAACTTTAACAACACACTATGTATTCAATAACATGTACCTATTAGTGTCCCAATTCTGCATGTTGGACTCCCTCTTTAGCTTCAAATAAGTAAGGGTATTTAATTTCATCGCGTCCTCGGCCTCCCACGTTATTTCTTCTGCTTGCTGGTTCCTCCAAAGTACCTTCATTGAAGCTATATCTTTATTCCTTAGCTTCTTAACTTAACGATCTAGAATAGCAATAGGTACCTCTTTATATGTGAGTTCTTCTGTAACCTGCACGTCTTCAATAGGAGTGACACAGGATGGGTCACCTATGCATTTTTGAAGCATTGAGACATGAAAAACTGGATGAACCATTGAAAGTTCTTGGGGTAGCTCTAGTTCATATGTAAATTGCCCGAACCTCTTAATAATCTTATATGTCCCTATGTAACGTGGGATCAGTTTTCCTTTCTTACCAAATCTCATAACCCCTTTCATTGGAGATAGCTTTAAAAATACCCAATCCCTTACTGAGAATTCTAATCCTCTCCTTCTAGCATCCGCATATGATTTGTGATGCTTTGGGCTGTTTCTAGCTGTTGCTATATTATCTTAACTTTTTCCATGGCTTGTTGTACTAGATATGGCCCAAGCAAGGTGGTTTCATCTACTTCAAACCATCCAATTGGCGATCTACATTTCCTTCCATACAAAGCTTCATAAGGTTCCATCTTGATACTCGCGTGGTAGCTATTATTATAGGCAAACTTAATAAGTGGCAAATGGTCCACCCAACTACCTTTAAAGTCCAATGCACAAACTCGCAACATATCTTCAAGTGTCTGAATAGTGCATTCTACTTGATCGTCTGTTTGAGGGTGGAATGCTGTACTCAAATTCACTTATATCCCTAAACTCCTTTGGAAGGACTTCCAAAACTTTGCAGTGAATTGAGCTCCTCGGTCAGATATAATGGAGATTGGGACTCCATGTAGCCTGACTATCTCTTTGAGGTATATTGGCATACTCTTAAGCTATATAATCACTCCTGACATACAAGAAGTGTGCTGACTTTGTGAGTCTATCAACTATTATCCATATGGAGTTAAACTTCTGAAATGAGAGAGGCAAATCGGTAACAAAATCCACATTGATCATATCCCACTTCCATGTTAGAAGCTTTATACATTTCATATAACCTCCTCGCTTTTGGTGTTCTACTTTCACTTGTTGGATTTGTACATTGAGCCACAAATTCTACAAGGTCCTTTTTCATGCCTGCCCATCAAAACATTCCCTTCAGGTTATGGTACATCTTAGTTGATCCTAGATGGATGGAATATCGGGAATGATGGGCTTCTTCCATAATCCTCTTTTTTAATCCATTAATATCAGGCACACATAATCTATTTTGGTAGTAAAGTACTCCATTTTGTGTAAGGTCAAAGCCCTTTATTGTACCCTGACTTACCTTTTCCTTAAGCTGTCGTAGAATAGGATCCTCAAACTGTTTTTCTTTCACCTCCATTACCAATGAAGACTCTTCAGCATTATGCACAATAACCCCTTCCTTTGGAGTTCCAAGAAGGTGAACTCCCAAACTGGCTAGCTGACGTAGATCCTTAGCCAGTCCTTGAGTTACTACAGCTTGATCACTAGTATTCATGATTGTCTTACGACTCATAGCATCGGCTACCACATTTGCCTTCCTCGGATGGTATAGTATATCAATATCATAATCCTTTATTAACTCTTGCCATCTCCGCTGTCTTAAATTTAGGTCTTTCTGCTTAAAGATGTATTGCAGGCTCTTATGATTAGTATGTATGTCAACATGAACCCCATATAAATAGTGGCACCATATTTTCAGAGCAAATACAACCACTGCTAGCTCAAGATCATGTGGTGGGTAGTTTTTCCCATATTGTTGTAGCTGTCTATATGCATAAGCAATTACCCTACCATTCTGTGTCAGTACACACCCTAAGCCAACTCCTGAAGCATCGCAATACACTGCATACCCCTCGGTGCCTTTTGGAAGTACTAGCACAGGTGCAGAAGTTAGCTTATTTTTCAGCTCCTGGAAGCTCCTTTCACATGCATCATTCCATTGGAACTTGGTGGTCTTATGTGTCAACTTTGTTAGAGGTGCAAAAATAGAAGAAAAACTTTCAACAAACCTCCAATAACCTGCCAAACCTAGGAAGCTCCGAACTTTCGTGGGTGTCGTAGGCCTTGGCTAATCTTTCACAGCCTCTATCTTTTGTGAATCAACCCTTATTCCCTCATCAGACACAATATAACTCAAGAATGCCACTGATTTTAGCCAAAATTCACATTTAGAAAACTTGGTATACAACTTTCGATCATGAAGAACTTGTAACACCTGTCGCAAGTGATTTGCGTGGTCCTCTTCTGATCTTGAATATACCAAAATTTCATCTATAAATACTATCACGAACACATCCAAGAGTGGCTTAAATACCCTGTTCATCAGATCCATAAAAACTGCTGCTGCATTTGTAAGCTCACATGATATAACAAGAAATTCAAAGTGACGATAGCTGTTCTGAAAACTGTCTTGGGTATATCTTCCTCCTTCACCCTCACTTGGTGATAACCTGATCTCAAATCAATTTTTGAAAAGCATTTGGCACCCTGTAACTGATCAAATAAATCATCAATCCTGGGGAGAGGGTATTTATTCTTAATTGTCACCCTATTCAATTGTCGATAGTCGATACACATTCTGAAGGTTCCATCCTTTTTGCGTACAAATAACATTGGTGCACCTTCTGTCATACCCTGTCACACATATATTACTGCCCTGTCATGGTTCTCAATAATTATTATCATATTGTTATGTTTTGTAGCATTTAACAAATGAACCCCTACCAAGTTCAAAAATAGTTGCAATCAGTGCATACAATTCATCAAATCCATGTCACTCAGCTCAGTGTTCAGCACAACAAGCACAATCTGCCACTCACCATGGGCACAATAAGTCCGGTACGACCTCCAAAAACTCCTCTTCCCAAAACCTCAATCAATATCAACCTTACCTCCCTTACAGCACAATCACACCCCTTTGTCTATTAATAACAAGGCAATTAGTAGAAACATATTTAAGAGCTCGCAATTATGGGACCCGTGTCCCCTAATACGGCCTATCATACCACAAAGAGGGAAGAATATACCAAATATCCGATCGGTCCAATCTCTGAACCTACATAAACGAAAAAAAATACAAACTAATGCCCTAGCAATGAACCTCTACTATCCTATGAGAGATGTATTAAGTACAACCAATGTGACAATCTGGTTTAACCATCTGCCATACATGATAAGGAGTGAATCAATCCATACCAAATATAATATCAAAATGAGCCTATTCGACAATATCAACCTAATCTGCATATCACAATCCTGAGTCACCATATCTAGTCCCCCACTAATAAAAAGGAATCCTTCACTATGCCAATGCATAGACAAAGATAGAAGAAGCTTGGATCCATATTGATAAGGGATACATGTCATAGTGTAGAACCATCCCCAAAAGGCTAGGTACACCACAATCTAGTCAATCACAAGTACTCAAAGTAAACATGGAAAACCACAGGTATATCATAAGTATCGAGAACAATCAAGCCTAGAAGAGTCATATCTATACAAAAATTAGCCCATAGTACGATCGTACCTCTTGTATCAAGAACAAATCAACCCATCAAAAGCATTTCATATATCATACATTCCAACTCAAACATCTACACATTTCATCTCAGTCTAAGCGTTAAAGAAGCCTAGCCTACCTAGAAGGTAGTACCTTGTGCTCCGGATCAGTCCACCCAAGCTTTTCCCTTTCTTGTCATCTCCAACACTGGTCAGCTATCAAAACGTAAGTCATAAGGTCATTATGGCTGATTTGGTTGTAAATCTCAAATAAGTGAAATTAAATCAATTATGACTAAAAGGAAAAATTAAGCTAATCCATAAAATACCAAACCAACCCCCGTAAAATGATCCCTACATCACCCTGAGCCTATAGTAAGAAATTGAACCCAAAATAGATCTAACAAGATAAAGAAACAACTAAAAATGAAGTTGTAGTAATCGTTCACAGTACTTGTAGATGCCTAGATGTTAGACATGATTCTATATTGCTTTGTGACATATATGCTTTTGTATGCTACTGTTAATCATTGTACACTTATTATACTTGCTGGTAACTAGGGGAAAACATGCCTTATTCTAGGAAATATTGTGAATATGCTTCTAATTGGGCCTTGTGACTCTTGATATAAGAAACAATACTACTAAACTTCTGGTGGTCTAGAAATGAGGATATGTCCTTGTTAGGGAAATATATGCCCTGGATCAATACATATGTCTACTTCGATACTTACTTACCTATATGGGTGCTCTGGCACTAATGCTATGGAATATTTTAAAGGTTGGTTATCTTTTATACTCTGAGTACACCTTGTGACTTTGTTACGATTTTGTTGTTATGATTGTATCGATGTACCATACTCCTGATTCTTTGATGTCTAAAATGCAATCCTAATTTTAAGATGTATTCAATACATGGGGTTTTAGTTAGTTTTTCTATTATTTGTTGGGATATTTATTACGGTTATTAGTTGGGCTGCCTACCATTCTTTCCTAGGGACTTGGTACAATTGTGAGCTAGCTTGTACATTGTTGTGTAAGTTCATGGCTATACTTGCTAGTTGAAATTTTGATCATTATGGTTCTACCTGGGAGATATATGCAAAACCCAGGGAGGCCATTTAGGCTATCTACTGTAGTTTACTGATGTTATGTCAAAATACAACTTTTGATGCTTAAAACTTGGAATTTTGTGTATTCTCAATGTAATGTTAGTTGGTTTTAATTACAGGATTCCCATGTTGGCCTTGATTTTTGGAAGAAAATGTTGAATTTATTGTTTTTGATGAAGTATGAGACCCTTTACAGGCTGTAGTACACTATACGAGCCGTGAAGGAGGTTTCGTAGACTATTCTAGTGAAGGGCTAATTTTCTGAAGTTTGATCTACGAACATGCAGATGGTTTATGGATTAGTTTACAAGTCGTAGACCATGTTTTGTGCCCTAAGGATTTGAGAATTAGGACTTTCAGAATATTCATCAGACAAAACTCACTACGAACCACAGAACACTTTACATGTCATAGAGGGTATCGTAGATCTCAAGTCCAGTTTTGTAGCAACAATGTACTAGACCTTAATTACGGGCCGTAGAACATAATACAACCTATAAAGTTTTTCATGAGCCATGCTGACCTAGCTATCCTATTTTGTTTAGGACTTGTATTTTAGATATTATAAATAGGTTTTTAGGTTATTGTTTTTTTAAGTTTATGGATAGTTTAATAGTTTGAGAGGAAAAATAGTAAGATTGAGTAGAGAAAACATTGGAAAGTTTTGAGAAACACTTGTACTTTTATTTGATCTTATAATCTTTTGTTTCTCATTGAAGCTTGGATTTGCTTGATATTAATTCAATTTGTGTAAGTGCTCTATTATGTTATTCCAATTCTTAAGTCTTGCATTTATACTAATCGGAGCAGCTAAATCCAAAACTAGGGTTGTGGGAACCAAAAAGAACTAGCAAGGTAAAATGGGATAAATCAGTGCATGCATGTATTAATTAATTCTCTTTGTTTTGCATGACTCCTGATGGTCTCCAATATTAGAACCCACTTATTGTTACTGGCTGGACTAAGATAGTAATGAGTCGGAAAAGAGATCAATTAACATGATTTAATTGATGTGTTCTCATATAATCAACCGAACTGGGCCAAGGGGAGGTTATATGGGGACCAGCAGGTAAGGATTAGTAATTCACACTATCTAGATAGGCCAAGTCACATTTGTGAAATTCGCCTCTCTCCTGGACAAAAGCTTTTGGTGAACTTAACTTATCGTCCTGCATGCTACACACTAGAAAAGAATTACGTGCTCTGGTGATACTAAGTTAGGGAATCATGGGGAACATAATACCCTTGTTTTTCTCCATATTGATTAAAACTCTTCTATTAGTTAGGTTTACTTTTCTACTGATTGTTGCAAACCCGTCACCCTATGAAGATAAGTAGGTTAATCACTCAAATTGCATCATTGACTTCTCCGAAGTCTATATATTCCCTATGGGTTCAAACCTAACCATGGTTATGTTCTATTTCTGGACAATGACCACTTTATCCTTAAAAAAAGAGGTGTAACTTGGATGACAATTAAGATTTTGGCGCCGTTGCCGGGGAATACAGCTAGACTTGGTTAATTCAGAGTGATTTGGGTATTAATCCTTGTTTCTCTCATTTTATGTTACTTATTTTTTTGTTCTTTTTTAGGGCATAAGTATAGCGTATGCCCAACAAGCGAAGTCGAGGCAAACGTTTTACTTTATTTGACCCAGAGATCCAGAGAATGTTGAAAAGAATGGCCCAAGATAATGCCAACAACACAGGCTAATACATCTCTGAACAGGAATGAGAATGAGAATGAGAATGCTGACAATGAGAACCCACCTCCTCTCGAATATATTGCTCTATAACTAGAGGGTTTCAATACCAACGCTTATTAGTCGAATCACTATAAGTTAAATCCTACGGCAATGGAGATGACTTGAGCTACTGTGTTGCCACCACTACTAGCAAAAAGAAAGTTTGTGTTTTTAGTAGGTTGCATCAGATGCTGCAAAACTGCGGGCTGTTTGTAGGCTTACCATCGGAGGAATCTTAGAGCCATCTAGTCAACATTGCATTTGTCTGCAAGAGAGTCATGGGAACATAGAATCTATCTACAGATGTTGTGGGACTTTGTGTCTTCCCATTGTCTCATAGAGGTAATGCAACACTATGGCTATCTGTGCTCCTGCAGAGTTCAATCACTTGTTGAGATGAGTTGCAGAAGGCCTTTTTGGGGAGATACTTCCTGAGTTCGAAGAAGGTCAAGTTGAAAGAACATATCAATAACTTTGAGCAACTTCCAAGTGATTTGATCAGTACTAAATGAGAATGGTTTAATACATGCTTGAGGAGTGCCCTGGACCACAAGATAGTTCATGATGCCTGGTGGAGATCTTCTACCATGCCCTTAATGAAAATAGTTAGGCTTGTGTTGATACCATTATGGGCGGCATGTTCTTAGATTAGCCATTTACAAGGATTGCCGAAAGAGTGGGGAGAGTGGTCAGACTAATCATGCATTGTGGAAAAAGGATAGAGCATCTAACTAGTATTGGTTCTGAGAATGCTAACATAAATAAAGAGATTATGCAAGTTCTTGCCCGCATACGTACAGTCATGGAGGCGATGATGAAGTATAATCAGAAGCGTGTTAATGTAGTGGTTCATTACCCTCTACGTGCACACATGTATAATGATCCCTACTATGAGGAGGACACCTGTTTCATCGCTTATCATTAGGGGGTGTACGAACCAACACGCAAAGGTCCAATCAGGACTATTTCCATCAAGGTCAAGGCAATCAAGGTTATAACTTTAATCGAGATGAAGCTTTCAAGGAAAACTTCCAAGGATATTATGACAATAATAAGGGCCAAGATAGAGATACATATTGAGGCCACCAAGATAGTTATAGAAATGGCCCTTATATGCCACCACACATTTGCAACACAGGTGGTAGCAGTTCTAGAGTTGAGGAGATGTTTAGCCATTTGTTGAAGAATGCTGAGACACAGGATGAGACTCTAAGGGGGACAAAATCTGAAATCTCCATTATTAAACAAAAAAATCGAGTCTTATTCTGTTGCTATTAAACATATTGAGCAACAGTTCGGTCAAGTGTCGACTCAGCTCAATCAGCGTCAGAGGGGTACACTATCTAGCAACATAGTTCATAACCCTAAGAATGAAGGGCAGTGCATGGTGGTGATTACTCATGTGGCAAGAGCACCATTGATCCTCCTAGTCCAGTTGATGAGGATGATGTTTGGGAGGACACGGCAGTGGATCAGGATGCAGATAGTGGAGATGATTGTTGCAAAGATGGGATGAGTGAAGTTGCTGATGTTCCATAGAAGTTGAAGCCTATTCCCTCAAAGAATCAAAAAAAGGGACAAGGCAGGCAAGTTCAAGCATTTTGTCTCCATGCTGAAACAACTCTCCATCAACATCCCTCTCATAGAGGTGTATGAGAATATACTAGGGTATGCAAAAGTACATGAAGGACCTGGTTACGAAGAAACACACTATGAGTCAGGAGCTCTCCCAAGAGCTTCAATATTGCAGTGCAATTGCTATGAGATCCTTAGTCCAAAAGGAAGAAGATCCCGATGCTTTTGCCATACCTTGCACCATTAGAGATGGGGAGTTCATAAAGGTATTATGTGGTCTAGGTGCTAGCATTGATCTAATGCCCCTTGTGATCTTCAGCAAGATAAGATTGGGAATCCTTACTCCAACGAGCATGCGATTGTTAATGGTTGACAACATGGTGAAAAAGCCTGTGGGGATACAGTATGATGTGTTTTTTAAGGTTGAAAAGTTCATATTCCCCGCAAAATTTGTGATACTAGATTGCGAAGTTGACTTCAACATCAGAATCATCTTAGAAAGGCCATTCTTAGCCACTAGGCGAGACCTAGTGGATATGGAAGCTAGTCAACTCAGGTTCAGATTGAATGATGAATAAGCTGTCTTTAATATTTATTAGTCTATGAAGAGGCTAGATGACTTGAAGAATGAGGTTTAGGTAGTTGGTGAAGTCTAAGTAACCAAGTTGTCCAAGTAGTCCCATGATAATATTTCAAGTGCTACTTGGGAGTCAACCCAAGATTTTTGATGTAATAGTTGTAGTTGTAGCTTATTTTAAATATTTGGACTCATAGGTAGTTTATTTTCTTGTATTTTGGTTGTAGTTTTTGACATTCGGCTGGTTGCATATAGTGTAGAAGTGTGTTCTGGGAAGAATGTTCAGGTACATGGCTAAGTCAACCAGTCTTGGTTGAGAAGAGGTAAGAAAGTGCCTCTAAGACTGGTTTTACGGGCTGTAAATTACTTTACGACCCATATACCTTCTCGTAGACATTTCCAGTAAGCAAAGAGTTGGGCACTCTAGTCCACGAGCCAACTTTATGATCCATAGCTAAAACTACAGGTCATGAATTAAGCTCGTGGATCCCAGGTAAGTTTTCTAATTTTTGACTAAGTGTTGGAGTCTCAACAACAAACTGTACAAGTTGTACTTTCTTTTATGACTTGTAGACTGGTCTGTGAAATACATTCCAGCAAACTAGGGTTTGGATGTTCTATGAAACCACAATTCATGAGTCATAGAACACTCTACGACTCGTAATCTGGATTTTAGAGAGTCGAGGCCCATCATATTTTAATTGACTTAGGTAAAAGTATAAATATTGGGGTAAAAGTATTTTGACCCCATTTAAGCCCTAATTTACAAATTTCCCCCAGCCATACCCCACCTCAAAGTTTCCGAGCACCAACGTCGAATAACTCTCTATTTTCCAGCAAGAGTTTTCTGCAACCTAGGGTTTAGCGTCTCACACATCCTTCATCTTCTACAATCTAATCAAACAAATTGGTAACTTTTTGGTTAACTCAATACCATTAATTTGCCTATATATGTATGGTTAAATTGAAAATTACGTCGAGAATGGTTGTTTTAGGCACAAACGCTTATGTGAAAATAGTCATGCTTCTAATTATTTATGGTAACCCATGTTTGAATATGTGTGTAGAACCAGAATTGGGCATAGT
Organism: Solanum medicagineum; assembly: GCA_026153255.1. NCBI lineage: Eukaryota > Viridiplantae > Streptophyta > Magnoliopsida > Solanales > Solanaceae > Solanum > Solanum medicagineum. Next base: position 11,693 of record JAPFFP010105830.1, read on the forward strand.
TGCCTTTGCCCATGTTTAATTGATGTATCTTTAGTGCCCATGTAATTACTCACCATGTAATTGAATCGATTGTATATGTGATATTCGGTGTGTGATGGCATGGGTGCATAATTTTGAGGATAAGTCATTCACATGGAGTCGGCAGGGTTGGGGAAGCAACTCTTATTATTTTCGATGGGGTACATTGACGATCATGTTGAGGTACTAGTTGATGTGTGAAAATTTTGTGGGTGTGTGTGTATTGCTTCAGCACTAGTAGAATAGAGTGAAGGAAGTCATATGAGGCTGGTGTTGATGGACTTAGAAACTCAAGTGATTGTGCTTTTCGATCTCCGATTGGCTTTATTAACCGTGGAACATTCCATGAGTTGTAATTACCCCTTATACAAGGATTCCAGAGACCTGAAGTTTCTAAGTACCCACCAGATGAGACCTTCTACGAGTCATAGAACTCTTTACAACTCATCGAAAGGTCTTGCGGATCCCTGCCTGAAATAAATTTAGACACTAGAATATCTACTAGTCAATCTATTACTTGTAGAACATTCTACGAGTCACACCTAGTCTAGTTGATATTTCCAGTGTACAATAATTAAGTGACCCCTATTTTACGAGAGCCTTCTATGGCTCGTAGTGTCCACTACAGCCCATAGAGGTGCTTTCGTAAACCCTTCTGGAACTAAGTCTGGGTTGTGTTTGTATTTCATTTTTTTGATCTATGAGGGCTAAACAAGGTGCATAAATGTTCATGTTTAGATATTATAGCCCCAAAAGCAAAGAATGACGAGATCAGGGTCGTGTAGAGGAGGCTCAAAGATGAGTCCTTGGGAGATGTGCGGACTACCACCTCGAGTGGATCAGTAGAGGAGCTTTGCGTCCATCTAGACCTGAAGGCTAATAGACCACATAGAGGGCTATTGGTAGAGGTAGGCAGACTTAGGCTGTTATCGTCTATACTCCCTAATCTGATGAGGGAGTCCACGATGAGAGTGATTCTATTTAGAAGACTCCATCGAGAGAGGAGTCTAGCTCAGAGTCAGACTCTAGTGACGGGTCAAAGACAGAATCTTCTATTTTATTGTAGGCATCACTATCTCAACCAGATGCAACTATTAGTTAGTGGTGTGTCGCGGGCATACAGGACATCTATGCTGAGGACTCACAGACTATAGAGCTAGGCAAGTTAGCCCTCTTCATTTACGAGGGCCCGAGTCATCCCAAACCAACTCGAAAGTGTCCCCAGTCTCCAAGAAATGATGATCATATACAGGCTTCAGTGGCTGACCAAATCGCTCTGGAGGTACTCCCCGACCGTGGTGAGGGAGCTCTACGCATCTTATGCATCCATGATTCATAGCACACTTCCCAAGGGGAAGAATCCCCTCGCTCAGCCCAGACTGACCAAGACCAGAATGAGGGGTTGGCAAGCGGACATCTCAGAGACTACCATTCGCTACATGCTATTTGGGCTAGAGTTCCCTGCCCGCAGATCTATAGTAGAGTCCGTCTATACAATGGGGCAGATGAAGGAATAGTTGGTGATGAGAGATCCACAGAAAAGAGCTAGCTTGATGAGATGGGTAGATAATTTGATTGCTGATTAGGATCTAGAACATGCATGAGTCGCCACTCAATCAGAGCCTATTATCAAGGCTTTGGTCCATTTCCCTACCATGTGTTTGGTGGGTACCTTGATGCCGAAGTATGTTGCACTAGTTATCAACATCTTGGTTACGTGATTAATTGGGCCTATCTTATTGTCAAGCAGATTCACAAGGCCTCCCTAAAGAAGTCCACATCCATCCCTTTTCCTTGCTTGATCTACTGACTATGTTGTGAGTCGAAGGAAACCAGACGAAATAGTAGGTATAAAGTAAATTGCCCAATGTTAGAGACACTACACCATCAAGTCTCATTGATCAAGGTATAGTGTACTTTGGATGGCAGTCTTATCAAGACTGAGGAGAACAAAGTGGCACTTTGGTGAGCATCGCACCAGCCTGCCTCTACACCAGAGATATTTCCCTTAGTGCTACCGCCTGAGGTTCCCCACACTACCACTGCTACTGAGGATAAGCCCCGACTGCCCTAGGTAGATGAGAAGAGGGGGTCAACTACTTCTATTCCTGCACCACAGGCCACTTCATCACAGGTTTCTCCTGCAGGCATGGTTCATATGTGTGAAATTTTTATACAGGCCATTGTGCATAGATTATCACATGCTGAGTCACGATTGACTTAGATAGTTCAACAGATTATGCCTTGGGTCTACCAGGCATTTTCAAATTCGTAAGGCCGTATGCAAGCATACACGGTCGCGACTATTCAGGACCATTATTCTGTTGTGGGTGTCCGCATTGATGCCTTCCAGAGGAAGGTATAACAGAGCTTGAACATGGCTCAGCCTATAGACTTAGCAATCATCCACACGGAGATCTAGTGATTTGAGCCGATACACAGCAGCACTGGCAGCATCGGTGACACTACCATAGACCAAGCCTCCGGTGCCAGTGGAAGACCATTTTGCTCATGATGAGCATATCCATTCTTCCCAAGGGATGAAACCCCACACAAATGATGATGAGGGTGTTGTACCCTCACATGAGGGGCTGATTGAGCAGGAGGATCTCGATCTTCACTTGAAGGAGTTAAGACAGGAGGAAGAGAGAGATGACAGGTGCGAGAGCTCAAGAGGGTGATAGAGTGCCACTGCTAAAGAGGCCACCACACCGGGTAAGGGTGGTCAGACTGTGGCACTCGTAACTTTATAGTCTTGTGTATGCATGTTTCAATCCTCATTTGGTTTGTTTGGGGGGGTGTACTAGATTCATGGGAAACTCCTAGTACCTAAACGAGTTCAAGACTTACCTCTAAGTTGAGTTTTGGGTGTTGTTTCATATAATAGTCATTTTTAAACTAGCGTAACTCTTATCATACTTGGAACTGGGTGTCCTAGGACCCATCAAATAAAACCCTTCTGAGTCAGCTTTGAAACACACTTTGTTTCACCTCATTCTGACATCGAATGAAGGATTTATGACCATCTTTGTGAGACCCTCCCGTGTAGTGAACCCTCACCACCACCCATACGTGTAGTGTGGTCTTGTACGGCTCGTGTGAAGTGGTATGGGCCGTGTTACCAAGGAATATAGTGGCCAAGGACATTTCCTTGTCCAAGTGAGGTGGGACGGACCAGTACACGGTTCGTGTAACACTACATGATCCGCTAAAGTGGCCATCAAAGTGACGACACGTCAATTTTTCCAAGTTTCCCAACTTCCATTTTTTCACTAAGGCACTTCACACAGGCACTCCACACGACCTGTGGAGCACCACACGGCCAGTGAAGTCTCCAGTGATATGACACTTTGCCATTTTTTCTATCCATTCACTAATGATATTTTCGTAAATGCTAATTACCCTAATGACCTTTTTTGACTTTTTAGGTTATTTTAACCTTCCTAGAAGACCTAAACTCCAATCTTAAGGACCCAATTTTATTACTCTCATCTCAATCACACTCTCGTATCCTCTCAAGAGTCTCCATCAAGCTCCAATTGAATTTCAAGGAAACCTAAGAATAAGATTGGATTCCAAGATTATTTCCAAGCCTCCATTCTTCCCAATCTTAATTCCAAGCAACTCTAGACCTAAGGTATGTGGTGTTGAACCATTGGGTCCTTCCACCCATGGTGCTTAAACCCTTGTTTGATTAATATTGCATGATCTAAAGTTTATTTTATATGTGGGTCTTGTATATTGAGAAATTTATTATACAATGACTTTAGTTCATGAAATTATGGTTGTTTTAGCATGTTTTGAGCTTCAAATCTTGGATCTAATGATTGCATTGATGAAGGGTTTTGATATGAATGTCTTGGGGGTGTTTCTTGTGTTGACTAAAGGCTTTGGCACTGATTTTCTAATGCATGATTTTATCTCTAAATTGCATGCTCTTTTATCCCCATTACACACCCCAAGGTGTTCGATAAAATGTTCAGTCATGCTTTCTTGAGTAATTGAAGGTCCAAAGCATGAAATATGACATGAATTATGTTATGATGATGAAATGAGATTATTTACATGATTATTCCTACATGAGGTATTGCATTTGAGCTTATGATGAATCCTATATAAAGTGTTGCACTAGACCATGCCCAATGCGTGTGGATTCCGGGTAATCATTTGAGGGGTTAGTACTTCACCACCTAGGATGATTCAGGTGTGACCATCATCAACTGAGTTGGGGGTTTGTACTCATCAACCATGTGAGGGTTTATACTTCACCACCTAGGATGATTGGGGTGTGACCAATATCAACCATGTGAGGGGTTTATATACCACCACCTAGGATGATTGGGGTGTGACCAACATCAACCATGTGAGGGGTTTATATTCCGCCACCTAGGATGATTGGGGTGTGACCATCTTCAACCAACCAAGGTTGGAAAGCTTGTTTGGTCTCTTCTTCACATATGATATTTTATACAAGCATGATTTACTCTAGCATTGATCATACATGTCATATTACTATATTATGCCCATTTTCTATTGATACACATTTTGGTTATGATTCCTATTCCTTGTTGTATTGCATCCCACATACTTAGTACATTCAAACATACTAAAACATACTCTTGCCTACATGATGTCACCATGTAGGAACCACTGCCCAAGTTGATCCTCCTCCTCCAGGTGGTTAGGCGGTGCTATTACAAGCTTGTTGGTGAGTCTTCCATTTCGAGGACCTTAGTATATGTTGCTATTAACTATATATTAAGATTCTCTTTACTTTATCGTTTACTTATGACTATGAGGGTGAGCCCGGTTGTATATCTTGGCCCCACTGTTATCTATGTAGTAGAGGTATTGTTGGATAGAGCTATGTATTTATGCCATGAGTCGATTTTAATATCTCTTGACTCTATGTTATGACAAGTCCTCCCTTAGCCCTTTTGTCCCTTATTTCTATTGTTGATGTCATTTAATTGTTCCTCGACCAAGGATGTGTAATGATATGCTATAAGGTTTGTTTGAGGTTCCTTCGGGTTCCCATTCATCAGTCACATCTAGGCCCGAGGCTTGGGTCATGAGACAGATGGTATCAGAGCACTAGGTTGTGAAGCATGCCATGACTATGGATAAGAGGCTCTGAGGCGTCATAGGAAATGTTTCACTTCTTCATGTTCTAAGTCGTGCTATAGAGTAGTGGCACGTACTTCCCCCTAACAATTGCTCTTTGTTATGCTAGATCATGTCGAATACTAGAGGAAGACGGACCCAAACTCCCGAGGAGCAACCTACCAATGGTGGATTCCGGGATGTCCTTACTATGCTTGCCCAAGTGGTGGCCAACCAAGTTGAACAAGGGGCCCAAGCCCCTCATGCTACTACTTCGGGAGCTAGGGTAAGGGATTTCATGAGGATGAATCATCTGGTTTCCATAATAATTTATCGATGAAATCTACAAAATCTTGTCTATCATGGGTGTTGGACCAAATGAAAAGGCGGAGTTGGTGGCGTACCAACTCAAGGGGTGGCTCAAATTTGGTTTGATAAATGGAAGGGTGAGAAGGGTAATGGCTATGTGGTGCTTTTGGAGGAATTCAAATCGGCCTTCTTTAATCAGCTCTTCCCTCTCAAGCTTAGGGAAGCAAAGTTAGTTGAGTTTATGGACTTGAAAAAAGGTGGTATGAGTGTGAGGGAGTATGCCATCAAATTTAATCAACTTTCAAAGTATGCTCCTCACTTGGTGGTCAATCCTAGGTCAAGGATGAATAAGTTTTTTATGGGGGTTTTTGACTTGGTAAGTGAAGAATGTTGGTCCACCTTGCTTATTAGTGGTATGGACTTGCCTCGGTTGATGACCTATGCCGAGCAAATGGAATAAGAGAAGAGGAGAAAGAGGTGGGGCCATGAGGCCAAGAGGGCCCGGTTTGGGGGTAAGTTCCAAAGGCGTGCTAGATTTCACCAAGGCTAAGGGTCTTCCCATACTACTGATAGGGGATTTGCTAATGACTTCCTTAGGACTCAAGGTGTGGGTGGAGTGGCTCCTATAGAGGTGTGTCCTAAATGTGGAAGGAAGCATAGAGGTCCATGTTTGAAGGGGTATAATGCATGCTTTGAATGTGGGGAGCTTGGTCACAAGAAGGTAGATTGTCCAAGAAGCCGTGGTAAGGACCGGGGTGCAAATGCGATTCCATTGGGTAGAGGTGGCCCTCAAGGTGGTGATCCAAGGAACAACCGGTTTTATACTCTACATGGGAGGCAAGGGGTTGGTGAGGTTCTCGACGTTGTTATGAGTATGTTGAAAATCTTTGATCTTCATGTATATGCTTTGATTGATCTAGGCGCCACCCTTTCCTGTGTTACCCCCTTGGTTGCTGAAAGGTCCATGTTGAGTTGGAGTTGCTGCATGAGTCTTATGAGGTGTCTACTTCTATAGGTGCATCAATTATTGCTAGGAAAGTGTATAGAAATTGTCCGATTTGCATCTTGTGTAAAATCTTACCTTGTGATCTTGTTGAATTAGATATGGTTGATTTTGATATTATCCTCGGGATGGATGGGTTGCATGGATACTATGCTTCTATTGATTGTAGAACCCGTAGGGTCAAGTTTCACTTCCCAAATGAACCCGCCCTTGAGTGGGAAAGTAATGACGTGGTGGTAAAAGGTAGATTCATTTGACGCATTTAATCCCATAGGTTGATTTTCCAGGGGTGTATGTATCATCTTGTGAGAATCAAAGATGTGATTCCATAGAGTCGATTCCGGTTGTAAATGAGTTTCTTGATTTCTTCCCAAATGACCTTGCTGGTGTCCCTCTCGAAAGGGAGATAGATTTTGGCATAGATCTCCTTCCCGACACTTAACCTATCTCTATTCCCCTTATTGCATGACACCAATGGAGTTGAAGGAGCTAAAGGAGCAATTGAAGGATTTGTTGGAGAAAGAATTCATTTGGCCTAGCAAATCACCTTGGGGTGCACCAGTGTTGTTCGTAAAGAAGAAGGATGGTTCACTTAGAATGTACATTGGCTACCGGCAACTCAATAGGGTCACTATAAAGAATAGGTATCCTCTTCCAAGGATTGATGGCTTGTTTGACCAATTGCAAAGGGCTACCTTTTTCTCTAAGATTGATCTTCGGTCCGGGTATCACAAAGTGAAGGTAAGGGAGTGTGATATTCCCAAGACAGCCTTCCGGACTAGCCATGGGCATTATGAATTCATGGTGATGTCTTTTGGGTTAACCAATGCACCGACCATCTTCATGGACTTAATGAATAAGGTCTTAAAACCCTACCTTGATTCCTTTATTGTGGTCTTCATTGATGATATGTTGATCTATTCACATAGTAGGGAGGAGCATATGGGGCATTTGAGGGTTGTGTTGCAAAGATTACAAGAAGAGAAATTGTATGCTAAATATGAAAAATGTGTATTTTGGTTAAAGGAGGTTGCATTCTTGGGTCATGTGGGTGTCGAGGGATAGTATAAAAGTGGAACCGAAGAAAACCGATGTGATTAGAAATTAGCCTAGGTCATTGACCCCGTCGGATATTAGGAGCTTCTTAGGACTTGCGGGTTACTATAGAAGATTGGCAGATGGGTTCTCCTCTATTGCTTCCCATATGGAAAAATTGACCCTATGACAAAATTGATTCAAAAGAAGGTTAAGTTTGTGTGGACCGATGAATGTGCGGAAAGCTTCCAAACATTGAAAGATAGAGTTGTGTCTGCTCCTATATTGTAACTACCGGATGAACTTGAGGGTTTTGTCATGTATTCTGATGCATCTAGGGTTGGTTAAGGTTGTGCACTTATGCAAAATGGTAAGGTCATAGCCTATGCTTCTAGGCAACTCAAAGTGCATGAAAAGAACTACCCTACCTATGACTTGAATTGGCCGCCGTGGTGTTTGCATTAAATATTTGGCATCATTATTTGTATGGGGTGCATGCTGATGTCTTCACCGATCATAAGAGTCTCCAATATGTCTTTACTCAAAAAGATCTCAACTTGAGGCAAAGAAGGTGGCTAGAACTTCTTAAGGACTATGACATGAGTGTGCATTACCATCCAGACAAGGCAAATGTTGTGGCGGGTGCATCGAGTCGGGTGTCTATGGGTAGCCTAGCTCATATGGATAGTTGTGATTGGGAAATGGCTAGAGAGGTGCATAGATTGGCTAGGTTGTGGGTGAGGTTGGAAGATATGGGTAGTGGAGTTGTTGTGGTTGATAGTTCCAAATCTTTATTGGTTGATGAGGTGATAGCAAAACAAGATCTAAACTCCTTCTCGCTTGAGTTGAAGGCTTTGGTGAAGAGAGCAAGATAGAGGTTTTCTCCCAAGGGGAGATGGGGCCCTTACATACTAAGGTAGGTTGTGCGTGCCATGTGTTGATGGTTTGAGGGGGAGAATTCTTGATGAAGCCCACATTTCCTCTGATTCTATCCACCTCGGTTCCACCAAAATATGTAGAGACTTGAGGGATGTGTATTGGTGGGGAGGTATGAAGGGGGACATTGCCAAATCTGTTTCCGGTTGCCATAGTTGTCAACAAGTCAGAGCTAAACATCAAAAGCCGGGTGGCCTAACCCAAGATATAGAGATTTCTACTTGGAAGTGGGAGAGTATTAATATGGATTTTGTGGTTGGATTGCCCAAAACTAGAAAAGGTTTTGATTCCATATGGGTGATGGTTGATAGGATGATGAAATCGACTCATTTTCTACCGGTTAAGACCACATAATGGGCCGAAGATTATGCAAGGTTGTACATCCATGATTAGTGAGGTTACATCGGGTTCCTTTATCCATCATATCAGATCGGAGTGCACAATTCACTTTACACTTCTGGAGGTCTTTTCAAAAGGGTCTTGGTACAAAAGTTCACCTTAGTACGGGCTTTCATCCCAAAACGGATGGCCAAGCCGAAAGAACCATTCAAACCCGAAGATATGCTAAGGGCATGTGTATTGGAGTTGAGCGGTATTTGGGATGACCATCTTATTTTGATTGAATTTGCATACAAAATAGCTATCACTCTAGCAACGGTATGGCCCCTTTTGAGGCTCTTTATGGGAGGCGATTAGATCACCGGTCGGTTGGTTCGAGGTTGGAGAGGTGTGCTTATTGGGACTAGATCTAATTATGGATTTTCTTGGAAAGGTTAGGCTGATTAGGGAAAGATTAAGAACGTCCTAAAGTAGTCAAAAATCTTATGTCGATGAGAGAAGAAGAGACCTTGAAGTCAAAGTGGGTGATTGGGTTTATTTGAAGGTTTCTCCAATGAAAGGTGGTCCGTTTTTGTAAAAAGGGGAAATTGAGTCCAAGGTACGTTGGTCCTTATGAGGTCTTGAAGAGGGTTGGCAATGTAGCTTATGAGTTAAAGCTGCCTAGTAAATGAACTTGGTTCATCTGGTGTTCCACATCTCTATGTTGAGGAAATGTGCAGGTGACCCTAATGCCATTGTGCCTCTTGAGGTGGTGGGTGTTGTTGAGGATAACTTGACTTATGAAGAGGTCCTGGTCCGGATTCTAGATAGGCATGTGAAGAGATTGAGGAGCAAGGAGGTGACATCCCTTAAGGTCCTTTGGAGGAACGAACAAGTCGAAAGCGCTACATGGGAGGCTGAAGCGGATATGCAAAAACGATACCTTATCTTTTCCACTCCACTCAAGCCTAAGGTACTAATCCTAAGTCCCCTATGTGATTTCAAGTATTAATTTCTGGCCTTACGCCACTACATGCATTCATTTTTATATGGGTAAGGTTTTATTGTAAATTTTGATGTTCATGTTGAGACCTTTTTGAAAATCATGTTTAGATACATTTGTTGCATCCATATTAGGCTAAAAATCTTCATGGCTACCCTCCTTGTGTACGTTTCTTTTACATTCGGGGATGAATGTTCCCAAGAAGGAGATATTGTGACACCATGTAACTTTATGTTCTTGCGTATCCATGTTTCAAGCCTCATTTGGTTAGGTTGGGGGTGTACTAGATTCATGGGAGACTCCTAGTACCTAAACGAGTTCAAGAATTACCTCCAAGTTGAGTTTTGGGTCTTGTTTCATATAAGGGTCATGTTTAAACTAGCATAACTCTTAGAATATTTAGAACTGGGTGGCCCAGCACCTATCAAGTGAAAGCCTTCTGAGTAAGCTTTGCAACGAACTTTGTTTCACCTCATTCTGATGTCGGATGAAGGAGTTATGACCGTCTTCGTGAGCCCCTCCCGTGTAGTGAACCCCCACGAGCAACCATACAGGAAGTGTGGTGTTGTACGGCTCGTGTGAAGGGGTATGGGCCATGTTACCTGAGCGTCTGGTGGCCAAGATCATTTTCTTCTCTAAGTTAGGGATAGACAAGTACACGGTCCGTGTAACACTACACAGTCAGTGAAAGTGGCCGTCAAAGTGACGACACGTCAATTTTTCCAAGTTTCCCATCTTCCATTTTTTCACTAAGGCACTTCACATGAGCACTCCACACGACCCATGGAGTGCCACATGTCCTGTGAAGTCTCCAATGAGATAACACTTTGCCATTTTTTCCATCCGTTCACTAATGGCATTTTCGTAAATGCTAATTATCCTAATACCCTTTTTGACTTTTTAGGCTATTTTAACCTTCCTAGAAGACCTAAACTCTAATATTAAGGACCCAATTTCATTACTCTCATCTCAATCACACTCTCAAATCCTCTCAAGAGTCTCCATCAAGCTCCAATTGAATTTCAAGGAAACCCAAGAACAAGATTGGATTCCAAGATCATTTCCAAGCCTCCATTCTTCCCAATCTCAATTCCAAGCAAATCTAGACCTACGGTATATGGTGTTGAACCATTGGTTCCTTCCACCCATGGTGCCTAAACTCTCTTTTGATTAATATGGTATGATTTAAAGTTGATTTTACATGTGGGTCTTGTATATTGAGAAATTTATTGCACAATGACTTTAGTTCATGAAATTATGGTTGTTTTAGCATGTTTTGAGCTTTAAATCTTGGATCTAATGTTTGAATTGATGAGAGGTTTTGATATGAATGTCTTGGGGGTGTTGCAAGGTGTTGATTTGAGGCTTTACCACTGATTTTCTTACATGATTTTATCTCTAAATTGCATGCTCTTTTACCCCCATCACACACCCTCAATGTGTTTGATATAATGTCCGGTCATGCTTTCTTGAGGAATTGAAGGTCCAAAGCATGAGATATGATATGAATAATGTTATGATGATGAAATGAGCTTATGTACATGATTATTCCTATATGAGGTATTGCATTAGAGTTTATGATGAATCCTATATAAAGTGTTGCACTAGACCATGCCCAATCCGGGGGGATAAGAGCCCAGGTAACCATGTGAGGGGTTAGTACTTTACCACCTAGGATGATTGGGGTGTGACCATCATCAACCGAGTTAGGGATTTGTACTCATCAATTATGTGAGAGGTTTATACTTCACCACCTAGGATAATTAGGGTGTGACCAACATCAACCATGTGAGGGTTTATACGTCACCACCTAGGATGATTGGGGTGTGACCATCATTAATCAACTAAGGTTGTAAAGCTAGTTTTGTCTCTTCTTCACATATGATACTTTATACGAGCATGATTTACTCAATCATGTTTTACTCTACCATTGATCATACATGCTATATTACTATGTTATGCCTATTGTCTATTGATACACATTTTCATTATGATGCCTATTCCTTGTTGCATTGCATCACACATACTTAGTGAATTAAGACCTAATAACACATAATCTTGCCTACATGATGTCACCATGTAGGAACCAGTGCCCGAGTTGATCTTCCTCCTCCTTGTGATTAGGTAGTGCTATTACAAGCTTGTTGGGAGGTCCTCCATTTTGGGGATCTTAGTCTATGTTGCTATTAACTATGTATTAAGATTCTCTTTACTTTATCGTTTACCTTTGACCATGAGGGTGAGCCTGGTTGTATGTATTGCCCCCGCTGTTATCTATGTAGTAGAGGTGTTGTTGGACAAAGCTATGTATTTATGCCATGAGTTGATTCTAATATCTCATGTCTCTATGTTATGACAAGTCCTCCCTTAGCTCCTTTTTCCCTTATTTCTATTCTTGAAATGTCATTTAATTGTTCTGCGACAATGGATGTGTAATGATATGCTGTGAGGCTTGTTCGGGGTTCCTTCGGGTTCCCCATTCACTAGTCATATCTAGGCCTGAGGCTTCGGTGTGACACAGACTCAGCCACACATCGGCGCTTAGGCACCCAATATGATATTTGACCCCTATACTTTATTTTACTTAGATTATATGCATTATAGACATTCCACTTCTATTTATATACGATGTGGGTTGTTATGGGCCTCAGTGATGTCTCAGTAGCTTAGGTCTACAACTACCCCAATTTTTTATCCTTCGTTTTCTTGCTTGTGTTATTTTTCCCCATAAATATTTACTTTCTGTTGAACCAACATGTTTAGGATACTTTAGGTAATATTTGTAGTATAAGTAATATTATATGTGGCATTTAGCATATTTTTGTTTTGGGTGGAAAGTGATACCCATAAAAGTTCGATTAGTTATAGAAACCACGCATGTTTAGGTGTGTCAAAAATGTTTGTTCTGATAAGTGAGGTTAATTCAAGATAAAAAACATGATTTGATAGCCTTTTGTTCATAATGTAACCACTGTCATGTGAGTGTGAGCTTAAATTGTTAAAATTCATGTGTTGTGTGCTAATTTAGAACTTCCCCTGTTACTCTAAGTTGGACTATAGATTAATTGGATTAGGAAAGGATCTTAGGTCATTGTTCTTAAAAAATTTCATTTAGACTAAATGACTAACCAAAGTTTCAGAAACTCCTTTGATCCTAATATTTGAGCCTGACATGTACCGATTCTTTGTAAGCACCAAATTAATGTAGCCTCATTAGTTTAAAAATCCTTAAATTGGTGCTGGTCCTTTCTTGAAGATTGTGCACCTTAAATATGGCAAAAATCTTAAGTTGAGGGTGGCTACCAAAAGTGGCCCATGTTCTGATGATGGATAATGTGCATTTTGACTAAGGTCAAAAGCCTAAGTTGAGAGTAGCTGATGTAAGGGTTAAATACCAAAATAAGAAGGGAAGTTAGTGATATCTTACGCACTGGGTGCAAGAAAAACAAGTGATGCCTTAGTTGTGAGCTAAAAAGAAAAATGAAGTACAAAGGTAAGGCAAAAAGCTGGAAAATGAAAAGAAAGCACCCAAAAAAGCTTGAAATTGGAGAAAATGGAGAACAGAGTGAAAGTAATATTGTTAGTAGGGCAAAAGTGTAGAAAAACATAGTGTCAAGGAGGGTTTTTAGTCACTATGTTCCCAAAATATCATACCAAAGCCCTATGAGCCTACGTTATAAGCCTATAAAGTCCTAAAGGGATCCTAGTCCAAGTAGTCAAAGGTCTTAGTCATAAGTATAGGAGCAATCCTATGGTATTAGGCATGATGCATGGATATCTTTTGTGCGAGTGAGTGATTTTTCAAAGTCCCAAGTTATACATGAAAAACATCAGTGAGAGTTAGATATGGGGCTTCTTTCTGTAAGGGCACTGGCATTGCATTGTTAATATTAGACTTATTTAGTGATTATGACTTATTGATAGTACCTCACTTGTCATAGTTGTATTGTCACATGCATTAGTTTGTATTGGTTTGCTGGATGGCTATCTGATTTTGTTTTGGAAAAGTTGTGTGGGTATTTGTGTTTAAGTTTGATGTGATGTATGCCATTGGGTTGAGGTCTTGTGTTACTATACTACTTATATAGATTGAGTCTGTCTCTTAAGGACAAGCAACAATTTTAAGTTGAAAGTGTTGATGTGTTGTCAAAATACAACACTTCTGAATTTTGTATGTTCTCAAAGCGATATTAGTTGGTTTTATGTCTGTGTTTCAATTGCAGGAGTCCAGGTTGGCCTTGATTTTAGGAAAAAATTACAAATGTTGTTTTTGATGAAGTGCGAGACCCTTTAGGGCCGTAGTGCACTCTACAAGCCATGATAGATGTTTTGTGGACTACTCCAGTGAGGGGATGATTTTCTAAAGTTTGTCCTACGAACATGCAGACTCGTCGTGGATTAGTTTATGAGTCGTAGATCATATTTCCTGCCCAGAGAATCAGAGAATAAGTATTTCTGAATATTTATTAGACGAAACCCCCTACGAGCAGCAGAACACTTTACGGGCCGTAAAGGGGTATCATAGTTCTCAAGTCTAATATTGCAGCAACAATGTATGAGACCTCGATTACGAGTCGTGGAACACAATACGAGTTTTAAAGTTGTTTTTGAGGCATGCCAAAATAACTATCCTATTTTGTTTAGGGATTGTATTTTAAATATTATAAATAGGTTTTTTTGGTTATTTTTCATTAAGTTTAAAAAGAGTTCGACAGTTTAGGAGGAAAAATAGTGAGATTGAGTAGAGGCAACACTGGTTAGTTTTGAGAAATACTTGCACTTTGATTTGATCTTATAATCTTGTGATTTTCAATGAAGCTTGGATTTGGTTGTTTTAATTCAATTATGTAAGTGCTCTATTATGTTATTCGAATTCATAAGTCTGGCATCTAGACAAATCATGAGCAGTTAAATCCACAACTGGAATTGTGGGAACCATAAAGAACTAATAAGCTAAAATCACATAAATCATAATTCTTGGAAAGTGTGCATGCGTATATAAATTGATTCTCTTTGTTTTTCCATGTTTTCTAATGGTGGCCAATATTAGAACCTACTTAGTGTTACTAACTAGACCAAGGTAGCAACGAATAGGAATTGAAATTAATTAACAGGATTTAATTGATGTGTTCTTATCTAATCAACCGAATTGGGCAAAGAGAAGGTTGACTGGGACTAATCGGTAAGAATTAATGATGCACACTATGAAGATGGGCCAAGTCACGTAGTGAAATTCACCTCTCACCTGTACCAATAGATTTGGTGAACTTAACTTACTGTCCTGCATGCTACACACTAGAAAAGAATTAGGTTATCCAGTGATACAAAGTTACGGAATCATGGGGAACACAGTACCCTGGTTTCTCTCCATATTGATTAAACTGCTGTGATAGTTAGGTTTACTTTTCTACAGATTATTGCAAACCCCCAGGAGATAAGTAGGTCAATCAGCCAAATTATATATGCTGAATTCTCCTTATTCTATGTATTCCAGATGTGTTTGATTCTAACCTTGGTTAAGCTATTTCTTGACAACATCTTTATACTAAAAAAGAATGTAACTTGGGCGACAATCATTTAGCATGTTGATTCCACTTATTAATTAGATTATCTATGGTTATTCTAGATGCCCGTAGGATCTTAAGTCGAGATGAAGCTACTAATGGCTAGACACGATCATATACTACTTTTATTGATATGTACATCTTTCTAGTTGCTTGTGTGCCTATAAGGATATCGAACACAGGAGACATGTTATATTCTGGGAAACTAATTGTGTGTTATACTTCTGACTATGTGTTATGGCCACAGTCTGTCATCATGCCCCGATATCTGGTCTGGGGTACTGCATACCTGATTTCTGGTCAAGGGTATCATTTGAGTTCATCACGCCCTGATGTCTAGTCTAGGGCATCGCCTAGGTTCATCACACCCTAATGTCTAGCCCAGGGTATCATTTGACTTTATCATGCATTGATGTCATGTCCAAGGTATTTCCCGCCCAAATGTCCAATCTAAGGGGTTGCCTAAGGTCTATTCCAGGAATAATTTGATGGCCATCAAAACTAGCGTATTTACTGAGTTGCATTAGTGGATCCAATTTGGGTTTATGTTCTCTTCTGCCATTAAAGTTAGGTTGCTAGTTCAAATTTAATTGGGTGGTTAAGGGTTTGTTATCAGTTACTAATCCTTATATCTCTATACCTCTACACCCTATGATTGTGCATGGGTGTATCTTCTACACTTATGGGGGTCCAGTTAACGTACAATCATAAGTATTAGGGCCTTATACCCATATACAGCTTGACCCTTTGATCATATGATGTTGAGAGTTAGGTTCTGTGGTGATGTTGTTAAGTTCAGTGATGTTCAATTGGTTATATTATGTGCAGGTGTACAGTCTGGGCTTATGGGGGCTTGGGTGGCATACAGGCATAGATACTATGTCATTGCACCCACGTAAACCACTATGTCTTAATTGATGACAGTTGTGGTATGAGCCTACTCAGTCAATGTCATTATTCATTGATGTGCTATAAAAATACAACACTTTTGATGCTTAAAACTTTGAATTTTTTATGTCTTCAATGTGATGCTAGTAGGTTTGATGTGATTTTGTGTTTGTTTAGTAGGATTTCGGGGTTAGCACAATGTTTGGGAAAAAATATACAAAAGTTGCTGAATTTAAAGATCCACAAGACCCTTTACGGTTCATAGAGTATTATACGAGCCGTAAAGGAGGTTTCATGTACAATTCCAGTGAAGGATGGATTTCTGAAGTTTGGTCTACGAACATGCAGACGAGCCGTAGGACACTTTATGAGTCATAGACCTATTTTCGTACCTTGAGGATCAGAGAACTAGGACTTTCTAAAATTTTATCAACCAAAACCCCCTAGAAGGCGTAGAACCTTTTATGGGGCGTAGAGGGATATCGTAGAAGCCAATTCCAGAATTAAGCAATAGAGTACGAAAGCCCGACTATGGGACGTAAATCAATATATGGGCGGTAGAGCACCTCATGGAGCCTGCCGACCAATTATCCTATTTTATTTTGGATTTGTATTTTAAAAACTATAAATAGGATTTTTTTAGGTTTTTTCTTAGAGAGTTAGTATGAGTCAGCGGAAAGACAATAGTTAAAGTAGGAAAAAATATTAGAGAGTTTGAGAAATATTTGTAAACTTTAATTTCATCTTCTAATTACAATTTTATAATTCTAATTGAAGAGTTGGATTTTCTTGTGGTTTATTTAATCTTTTAAGTTCTCAATTATGTTATTAAAATTGATAAGTCGTGCATTTACACTGATCATGAGTAGCTAAATCCACAACTAGGATTGCGGGAACCATGAAGAACTAATAAGGTAAAATCGGATAATTTGTAATTCTTTAAAATTGTGCATGCATATATGAATTAATTCTCTTCTAATGGTGGCCAACATTTGAACTCGCCTAGTGTTACTGACTGGGTCAAGGTAGTAATGAATAGGAAAAGAGATTAATTAACAAGATTTGATCAATGCTTCTTGTCTAATCAACTCAACTAGGCCAAAGGTAGTTTTACTGGGACAACAGGTAAGGGTTAATAATGTCACACTACCGGGATGGACGAAGTCACATACTGAAATTCGCCTCTCGCCTGGGCCAAAGGATTTGGTGAAGATAACTTACCGTTTAGCATGCTACACACTAGAAAAAAATTCAGTTATCTGGTAATATTGTGTTGGGGAATCATGGGGAACACAACACACTAGTTTCTCATCATACTTATTGAACAATTCTCTTAGTCTAGAGTTATTTTTACTAATGACTATAAAACCCCCACCCTTGGGGAGATAAGTTGGTTAACAAACTCAAATTGCAATTGAATTCTTCTATGTCTATCATGTGACACCCCATAACTTCACGATCTTGTATATTCGTGGTTCAATACTCATTTTGTGAGGTTGGGGGTGTACTAGATTCATGGGAGACTCCTAGTACCTAAACGAGTTCAAGACTTACCTTCAAGTTGAGTTTTGGGTGTTGTTTCATACAAGGGTCAACTTTAAACTAGCATAACTCTTAGAAAATTTGAAACTAGGTGTCCCATGAGATCTCAAATGAAATCCATTTCAGTTATCTTCACAACACACTTTGTTTTACCTCATTCCGACGTCGGATGAAGGAGTTATGACCATTTTCATGAGACACTCCTGTGCAGTGAAGCCCCATGGGCACGCATACGTGCAGTGTGGTCTTGTACGGCTCGTGTGAAGGGGTACTGGTCATGTCACCTAGGAGTATGGTGTCCAACAACATTTTCTTGTCTATGTGAGGTGGGAAGGACCAGTACATAGTCCGTGTAACACTACACGGCCCGTGAAGTGGTCCGTGTAACACTACATGGCCCGTGAAGTGGTTCGTCAAAGTGACGAGACGTCAAATTTTTTTCCAAGTTTCCAAACTTCAATTTTTTTAACTAAGGAACTTCACAAGGGCACTCCACATGACCCGTGGAGTGCCACACAGCCAGTGAAGTCTTCAGTGAGATGATACTTTGCCAATTTTTCCATCCGTTCACTTATGGCGTCTCTGTAAATTTTAATTACTCTAATGCCCTTTTTAGACTTCCAATGCTATGTTAATCTTCATAGAAGAACTGAACAATGTTTCAAAAGGTTCAAGCTCATTACTCTCATCTCAAATACACTCTCAATTCTCTCAAAAGCCTCCATCAAGCCCCAATTTGATTTCAAGGAAACCCAAGAACAAGATTGGATTCAAAGATCATTTCCAAGCCTCCATTCTTCCCAATCTCAATTCCAAACAACTCTAGACCTAAGGTATGTGGGTTTCTTTCATGGGTTCCTTTTACCCATGATACCCAAGAATCCTTTTTCATAAATTGCATGATTTAAAGTTGAGTTTTCAAATGGGTTTACTAGTATGAACATGTTTATGAACTATGTTAAAGCTATGTAAAGTTGTACTATTTTGCTATGTTGTGAGCTATATATCTTGGATCTATTATAAGTTTTAATGAGGGGTTTTGATATGAATGTCTTGGGGGTGTTGCAACGTGTTGATTGATGGTTTTACAATAGATTTTCTTGCATGATTTCATCTCTAAATTGCATGATCTTTTACCCCGACTACACACCCCAAAAGTGTTTGATAAAATGTCCGGTTATGGTTTCTTGAGGAAGTGAAGGTCCTAAGCATAAGATATGATATTAATGATGTTGTGATGATGAAATGATCTTATCTATATGATTATTCCTTTATGATGTATTGTATAAGACCGTATGATGAATCCTATGTGAAGTGCAGAACTCGACCATGCCCAATGCGGGGAGGGGGGTGTAAGCGCCCAGATAACCAAGTGAAAGGTTTGTACTTCTCCACCTAGTGATGGGGCGGAATCCATCACAAACCTAGATCGGGGTTACTACTCATCAACCTAGGTGAGGGTTAGTAGTCATCAACCTAAGTGATAGGCCGACATTATCACTAACTTAGATGAGTATTAGTACTTATCCACCTAAGTGATTAGGCGGCATCATCACTAACCTAGATGGGGGCCAGTATTCATCAACCTAGATGAGGGTCATTACTCATCCACCTTGGTGATGGGGTGGCATTATCACCAACCTATATGAGGGTTAGTACTCATCCACCTAAGTGATGGGGCGATATCATCACTAACCTACCAAAGTGTTGTACATTTGGAAATCTAACTTGGTCTTTTCTACACAGATGTTATCCTTTAGAAGCATGTTTTACTTAAGTATTGATCATACATGCAATATTGTTATATTATGCCTATTGCCTATTATTATGCATTTTGATTATGATGCCTATCTCTTGTAGTATTGCATCCTACATACTTAGTATATTTAAACGTACTAACGCATACTCTATGCCTATATGATATTACCATGTAGGAACTGGAGCTTTATTTGGTCATCATCCTCCTCCACATGGCTAGTGGTATCCATTCAAGCTAGTTGATGAGTTCTCATATGCAAGGGCAATATTTATTTTCTTAAGCTATGTATTAAAGACTATCCTTCTTTTTGGTATACTTTTACTGTGAGGGTGAGCCCAATTGCTTGTCTTGGCCCCCGTTAAGTCCTATCTTTGAGGTGTTGTTGGGCAAGTTATGTATCATGCTTGAGCTTTGACTTACTTATGATATTTAAGCTATTTAAATATGAGTCTCTCCTATAGTCCCAATTCATCTTATTTATG
The DNA here is from genome assembly GCA_026153255.1 of Solanum medicagineum. Lineage (NCBI taxonomy): Eukaryota > Viridiplantae > Streptophyta > Magnoliopsida > Solanales > Solanaceae > Solanum > Solanum medicagineum. Next base: position 31,653 of record JAPFFP010105830.1, read on the forward strand.
TTTCTTACCTCATTTTGCATTGCTACCGCGACCAAGGATATGTAATGATATGCTACGAGGCTTATTTGGGGTTCCTTCAGGTTTCCCATTAGCCAGTCACGTCTAGGCCCTAGGCTTGGGTTGTGACAAAGATGGTATTAGAGCACTAGGTTGATAGATCCTCGGATTCCAACACACCGCGTCGATTAGAGTCCTATTCATGGTTGTGAAGCGTGCCATGACTATGAATAGGAGGCTGTGAGACATCTTAGGAAATGTTTCCCTTCTTCATAATCTCAGTCGTGCTATAGAGTTATGGTAAGTTTGTCCCCCCTTAACGATTGTTCTTTGCTATGCAAGATCATGCCAAACACTCAACGAAGAAGGGGCAAACTCCCCAGGAGCAACCTACATATGGTGAACTCCGGGATGCTCTGACTTACCCAAGTTGTTGCCAATCAAGTCAATCAAGGGGACCAATCCCCTCATGCTACTACCCCGGGAGCTATGGTAACAAACTTCATGAGGATGGATCCTCCGATTTTCTATGGGTCAAAGGTGGAGGAAAACCCACAACAATTCATTGACGAGGTCTACAAAGTCTTGAATATCATGGGTGTTGGGCTGAATGAAACGGCGGATTTGGCGGCATACCAACTCAAGGGGTAGCCCAAATTTTGTATGACCAATGGAAGGGGGAGAAGGGAAATGGTTATCTGATACATTGGGAAGAGTTCAAATTGGCTTTCCTCAATTGGTTTTTCCCTCTTGAGCTTAGCGAAGCAAAGTTGGTGGAGTTTATGAACTTGAAATAAGGTGCTATGAGTGTGAGGGAGTATGCCCTCAAGTTTAATCAACTTTCAAAGTATTCTCCTCATTTGGTGGCCGATCCTAGATCTAGGATGAATAAGTTTGTGCTGGGGCTCTCCGATTTGGAGAGTGAAGAATGTCGGTCCGCTTTGCTAATTGATGACATAGAATTATCTCGACTGATGACATATGCCAAATAAATGGAGGAGGAGAAATTGACGAAGAGAAGAGATCATGAGGCCAAGAGAGCCCATTTTGAGGGTAAGTTACAAAAGGATGGTTGGTCTCATCATCGCCAAGGGTCTTCTCATGATTCTAAAGTGGGCTTTGCTAATGTTTCCCAAGGCCTTGAGGTGTTGAAGGTGTGGCTCCGAATGTTGGGTGTCCAGAATGTGGTAAGGATCATAGTGGTCCATGCTTGAGGGGCACTAACACTTGTTTTGGTTCTGGGGAGATGGGTCACAAAAAGTTTGAATGCCCTCTGTATCGCAACAAGGGTAAAGGTGGTGAAGTTGTTAGAGGGTGCTCTCCAAGGCATAATCGTTTCTATGCTCTTCAAGGGAGGCAAGAAGTGCCCGATGTTATTACCGGTAAGTTGAAGTTTCCTTGGCTTTGATGTGTGTGCATTGTTGGGGCCAGTGTGCCATTGTTTCTCTCTTTATTCATTTTGGTTGCTAGAAAGTCCATAAGTATTGATCCATGTTCATCTTGCATTAGATTTTTCCTTGTGACTTGTTAGAGTTGGTGTGGTGGTTTGTGGTGTTATACTTGGGATGGAATAGTTGAATGTATTTTTTGTCTTCATGGAGATTGGTTGATGCTTGCATTGGATATGTTTATGGGTCTCTAGAATAGGGTCTTAAAGCTCTACCTTTATATGTTTGTGGTGGTCTCTAGTTATGAGGTATTGAATTGTGTAGAGCTTTTGAATGATTTAATGGTAGTGTTGCGAGTCTTGGAGGATGAGAGGTTGTTTTGATAAGTGTGCTTTGTGAATAACAAGAAGGTGGTTAGAATTCTTTAAGAATTATGATATAAGTGTGCTTTAGGTCTTTTTCGGTGAGGCTAGTGTTATCATTTTTGCTCTAAGTAGGTTGACTATGGGTAGCTTAGCATATATGGATAATGATAGCAAAGAGGAGACTAGTGGGGTCCTTTGGTTGGCTAGGTTAGAAGTAGGATGAGGGAAGTTGGGAATGATAGTATAGTGTCCTTGGTGATTCCGAATCTTCTTGGGTTAAGAGGTCTAGATTAGGCAACGCCTTAATTCCGCCTTGATAGAGTTGGAAGTTTGGGTGAGAAAATGATAGAGTGGAGATCGTCCCCCAAGGGGTAAATGGTGGTTGTGGTACCAAGTGGACTAGATGTGTTTAAGGTTGACAATTGAGTGGAGGATTGTGTGTCCTTATAGAGTGTAGAGGGAGGTTGGTAAGGTTCCATAAGTTTGGGATTGCCTATGGATGTAGATATGGTTCGTCCAGTTCTTCATGCTTCTAGGTGGATGGGATGTGTTTGTGACACTAGTTTTATAGCACTCCTTGAAATTGTGGGTGATGTGGAGGACAAGTTGTCTTAAAGGAAGGTTTTGGTGGAGGTGTTGATGATTTGGTGTTCGTCAACATCCCTTTGGAAGAGTCATCCAATCATATGCGCTTCTCGGAGAGCTGGTGCGAGCATGAAGAAGCAATATCCGTAATTCTTTCATTCTATTCAAGCTTATGATGACATGTCCAGTCCTTTTTAATAATTCTGAGTCTCAAGTTTTTGCCCTTATGTCATTGCATGCATTCATGTTCATGTTAATAAGATTATGAGAATTTTGATGTACATGCTGAAATTTCCTTTGAAGTCATGTTTATGTGCATTGTTGCATTCATGTTTGGGCTAAAGTCTTCATGACTACTTTCCTTGTGTATATTTCTTTGACATTCGGGGACCAATGTCCCCAAGGGGGAGATATTGTGACACCCTGTAACTTTATGCTCTTGTATATTCGTGTTTCAAGCCTCATTTGGTGAGGTTGGGGGTGTACTAGATTCATGGGAGACTCCTAGTACCTAAATGAAATCAAGACTTACCTTCTAGTTGAGTTTTGGGTGTTGTTTCATACAAGGATCAACTTTAAACTAGCATAACTCTTACCACATTTGAAACTGGATAGCCCACAACATGTCAAATGAAATCTCTTTGAATTAGCTTCATAACGCACTTTGTTTCACCTCATTCCGGCATCAGATGAAGGAGTTATGACTGTCTTCGTGAGATCCACCCGTGCAGTAAAGCCCCACGGGCACCCGTACGAGCAGTGTGATCTCGTACGGCTGGTGTGAAGGGGAACGGGCCGTGTTACCTGGGCGTGTGGTGACCAAAAACATTTTTTTGTATAAGTGAGGTGGGATGGACCAGTACACGTTCCGTGTAACACTACACGGCTTGTGAAGTGGTCCGTCAAAGTGACGAGACGTCAATTTTTTTCCAAGTTTCCCAACTTCCATTTTTTTCACTAAGGTACTTCACACAGGCACTCTACACGACCAACGGAGTGCCACACGGGTAGTGAAGTCTCCAGTGAGATGACACTTTGCCAATTTTTCCATCTGTTCACTCATGGCGTCTCCATAAATTTAAATTACTGCAATGCCCTTTTTAGACTTCCAATGCTATCTTAACCTTCCTAAAAGACCAACAATATTTCAAAAGGTTTAAACTCATTACTCTCATCTCAAATACACTATCAATTCTCTCAAAAGCTTCCATCATGCCCCAATTCAATTTCAAAGAAACCCAAGAACAAGATTGGCTTCAAAGATCATTTCCAAGCCTCCATTCTTCCCAATTTCAATTCCAAGCAACTCTAGACCTAAGATATGTGGTTTCTTTCATGATTTCCTTTCTCCCATGATACCCAAGCTTCCTTTTTCCTAAATTGGATGATTTATAGTTGAGCTTACAAATGGGTTTACTAGTATGAACATGTTTATGAACTGTGTTAAAGCTATGTAAAGTTGTGACTGTTTTACTCTGTTGTATGCTATATATCTTGGATCTATTGTAAGTTTTGATGAGGGGTTTTGATGTGAATATCTTGGGGGTGTTGCAATATGTTGATTTATGATTTTACAATTTTCTTGCATGATTTCATATCTAAATTGCATGATCTTTTACCCCTACTACACAGCCCCAAAGTGTTTGATAAAATGTCCGGTTATGTTTTCTTGAAGATTTGAAGGTCCTATGCGTGAGATATGATATGAATGATGTTATGATGAAGAAATGAGCATATGTATATGATTATTCCTATATAATGTGTTGCATAAGACCATTTGATGAATCCTATATAAAGTGTAGAACTCGACCATGCCCAATCCGGGGGTGGGGTGGGGGGTCTAAGTGCCTGGATAACCTAGTGAAGGGTTTGTACTTCTCAACCTAGTGATGGGGTGGCAGCATCACTAACCTAGATGATGATCAGTACGCATCGACCTAAGTGACGCGGCAGCATCATCACTAACCTAGATGAGGGTTAGTACTTATCCCCCTAAGTGATGGGGCGGTATCATCACTAACCTAGATGGGGGTTAGTACTCATCAACCTAGATGAGGGTTAGTATTCATCCACCTTGGTGATGGGGCAGCATTATCACCAACCAAGATGAGGGTTAGTACTCATTCACCTAAGTGATGGGGCGACATTATCACTAACCTACCAAAGGGCTGTACATTTGGAAATCTAGCTTGGTATTTTTTACACATATGCTATCCTATATAAGCATGAGTTACTTAAGCATGTTTTACTTAAGTATTGATCATACATGCAATATTGTTATATTATGCCTATTCCCTATTGTTATGCATTTTGATTATGATGCCTATCTCTTGTAGCATTGCATCCTACATACTTAGTACATTCAAATGTACTAATGCATACGCTATGCCTACATGATGTTACCATGTAGGAACCGGAGCTTCATTTGGTCATCATCCTCCTCCATGTGGCTAGTGGTATCCATTCAAACTACTTGGTGAGTCCTCATGTGCGAGGGCAACATCTATGTTCTTAAGCTATGTATTAAAGACTATCCTTCTTTTTGGTATACTTTTACTTTGAGGGTGAGCCCAGTTGCTTGTCTTGGCCCCCGTTAAGTCCTATCTTAGAGGTGTTGTTGGGCAAGTTATGGATCATGCATGAGCTTTGACTTACTTATGATATTCAAGCTATTTAAATATGAGTCTCCCCCATAGTCCCAATTCCCTTTATTTATGTTTCTTATGTTGTTTTGCATTGCTTCCACGACCAAGGATGTGTAATGATATGCTACAAGGCTTGTTTGGGGTTCCTTCGGGTTCCCCATTCGCCGGTCACGTCTAGGCCTTAGGATTGGGTTGTGACATGTTATATTCCCTTGGGTTCGACCCTAACCTTGGTTAGGTTCTACATATTGGCAATGACCTCTTAGCCTCAAAAAGGAGGTCTAGCTTGGGCAAGATCAAGATTTTTGCGCTATTGTCGAGGAATACAACTAGACTTATCTAATTCAAGTAATTTGGGAATTAATCCTTATTTTTCTCATTTTATATTTTTTTAAATTTTATTTTCTTTTAGGGTATAAGTGTAGTGTATGGCCACAACACGTGAAGTTGAGGCATGCCCTTGACTCTGTTTGACCCAGAGATCCAGAGAAGATTGAGAAGAATTGCTAAACATAATGTAAATATTGTGGCAAATGCAGCTCCGAACCAAAATGTGAAAGAGAATGCCATCAATGAAAACCCATCTCATCTTTAGGATATTGCTCCACACCCACAGGACTTTAATGCCAAAGCTTATCAGTTGAATCAAGATAGGTTCAACCCTATATCTATGGAGGTTACTAGAGATATTATGTTACCACCACTACCAGTTGGCACAAAGTTTGTTGTTTTGAGTGGGTTGCTTCAGATGCTGTAGAACCATTGATTGTTTTACCATCAGAGGATCCGCATAGCCACCTACACAATGTCGTATTTGTTTGCAAAAGTGTGATAGGAACGTAGAATCTATCGATAAATGTTGTGAGACTTTGTGTCTTCCCATTATCATTGATAGGTAATGCAGCACTATAGCTATCCGAGCTCCCACAGAGTTCGACCACTAGTTGGGCAAAGTTGGAAAAGGCATTTTTGGAGAGGTACTTTCCAAGATCAAAGAAGCTCAAGTTAGAAGACCAAATCAACCACTTTAAGTAGATTCCTGGTGACTCAATTAGTACTACATTAGAGTGGTTCATTAAGTGATTGAGGAATGTCTTGGACCGCAAAATTGACAATGATGCCTTAGTGGAGATGTTCTTTTGTGCCCTGGGTGAGAATAATCAAGCCAGTACTGAAATGATTATGGGTGGCATGTTCTTAGATCAATAATTTGCAAGTATCGCAGAAAGGAAGGAAAGGGTGGTGAAGACCAAACGTGCATGTGGCAAAGAGACAGAGCATTTACAAAAAGTTCATGCGTTGTTAGTATTTGTTCGAAGCAAGCTAAAATAAATGAAGAGATTGTGCAAAAGCATGCCCGAATCCGTATAGATATAGAGGTGATGATGAAGCTGAATCAAGAACGGGTAAATGCGGTTGTTCATCAACCTCAACGAGCACCTATGTATGATAATCCTTGTTATGAGGAGGACACTTCCTTCATTGCTAATCAGATGGGGGGTTTCCGAACCAACACCCAAAGGTCTAGTTAGGACTATTTGTGCTATGGTCAAGGAAATCAAGGTCGAAACTATAATCAAGAAAGACCTTTTAGAGACAACTGTGGAAGTTACTATGAAAGGAATCGGGGCCAAGAGAGATATAAATTATGGTCACAAAAATGGTCCTTATATGCTACCACACAACCACGACATCGGTATTAGTAGTCCTAGAGCTGAGGAGATGTTTGACCGCCTATTGAAGAAATTTGAGACCCGGGTGGAGATTCTGAGGGGGATGAAATTTGACATCTCCAGCATAAATCGAAAAATCAAGTCTCATTTTGTTGCTGTCAAATAAGTTGAGCAACAGTTTGGTCAAGCGTTAACTCAACAAAGTCAGTGTCGGGGTACACTCATAATTTCAGTATCCAAAGAATGAAGGGTAGTGTATGTGGTGACTACTCGTGGGGCAGGAGTACCATTGGTCCTCCCATGCCAATAGACGAGGATGATGTTTTAGAGAAGACAGTTGAGGTCAAGGATGTTGAGACCGGAGATGATCATGGCAAGGATGGGGTGAGTGATGCTGTAGAGGCACCATAGAAGTTGAAATCCATTCTTACGCCTCCTCCTCCCTTCCCTTAGAGTAATAAAAAGAAGGAAGAGGAGGAGGAGGTGGTCAAGTTCAGGCACTTTCTCTCCATGCTGAAACAACTCTCCATCAACAACCCTCTCAGCAAGGCATTGGAGAAGATTCCAGTGTATGAAAAGTTCATGAAGGACCTGGTTACGAAGAACCACATTATGAGTCAGGAGCTCTCCTAAGAGCTTTAACATTGCAGTTTAATTACAACGAGATCCTTGGTCCAAAAACAAGAAGATTCGGTGATTTTACCATAATCTGCACCATTGGAGATGAGCAGTTCACAAGGGCATTGTGTGATCTCAGTGGTAGCATAAAATCTAATGCCCCGTGCAATCTTCAAGAAGCTGGGACTAAAAGCCCTACTCCAACGAGCATGAGGTTGTTGATGGTTGATTGCGTGGTGAAGAAACCTGTGGGGATACTTTACGATGTGATTGTTAAAGTTGAGGAATTCATATTTCCCATAGACATTGTGATCCTAGATTACAAAGTTGACTTTGATATCCTAATCATCTTCGGAAGGCCATCCCTAGCCACTGGTCGAGCACTAGTGGACATGGAAGCTGGTTAACTTAGGTTTAGATTGAATGATAAAGAAGTTATCTTCAATATTTTTCTGTCAATGATGAGGCCAAATGATCTAAGGTAGAAAGTTTGGATACTTGGTAAAGTCTGAGTAACCAAGTTGTCCGAGTCGTGCTGTGAAAATAGATCAGGATCTTGTTGGAAGGCAACCCAAGGTAGAGGCTAACGCTTAGGCACCCAGGTATGTTTTTCAACCCTGGCACTTGACTTTTTTTGTGCATTGAGGACAATGCACCTCTTTTTCGATGGGGTATGGGTAGTTGTGGGCCTTAGTGAAGTCTGAGTAGCCTTGGCCTATAACTACCCCAATTATTGAATACTAGGGGTTTCGTTGCATGTGTCAATTTTTCTTATGGACATTTATTTTTTGCTGAACCAACATGTTTAGGTTGTATTGGTAGTATATAGTACTGATATTTGTGGCATATATGTGTTTTCATGCTTTTTATAAAAAATAATACCCACCAAATTTTTTATTAGTTAGTATAGATAGCAACCATGTGTGTTCAATTGTGTTGACTGTGGTTGTTCTGCTAATTCATGTACTTTGTTTCAATTAAGAACTTTCCCTGTTACTATGATGTAGACTTTAGGTTAGTTGGTTTGGAAAGTATCTTAGGCCATTGTTCAAAATAGTCAACTTAGCCAAAATGACCAACCAAATGTGTGAAATATCCCTTAATCCTAATGTTTGAGCTTGACATGTACCCTTTCATTGTAAAAACCTTAGTGACCTAGCCTTGTTAGTTCTAAAATCCTAAAATTAGCCCTGGTCCTTTCTTGACCATTGTGTACATTAACTGAGATGAAAAGCTAAGTTGAGGGTGGCTACCAAAAGTGGTCTTGGTTCCGAGGTTGGATAATGTGCACCTCAACTTAGGCCAAAAGCCTAAGTTGAGGGTGGTTGGTGTAAAGGTAAAACACAAAATAAGGGGGAAAGTTAGTGATAAATGAAAAAGGAGGAAAAATGTATACTGGGTGTAAGAAAAATGTGTGATTCCTTAGTTATGAACTACAAAGAAAAATGAAGTATAAAAACAAGGCAAAAAGCCATAAAATAAAAAGAAAGAACCCAGAAGAGCTTGAAATAGGAGAAACAGAGAGCGAAATAAAAGTAACAGTGTTGGTAGGGCAAAAGTGCAGAAAAATGCGGTGTCAAAGAGGGACTTTAGTCACTATGTTTCCAAAACATCACAGGAATACCCCTAAGCCAATGTTACAAGCCAACAAAAGTCCTAAAGTTATCCTAGCCCAAGTAGTCAAAGGTCTTAGTCATGAGTATAGGGGAACACATATGGTATTAAGCATGATATATGAATGTCATTTGTGAGAGTGAGTGATTTTGCATAGTTCCAAGATTATACATGAAAACATCATTGTGATTGAGATATGAGACTTCTTTCTGTGAGGGCACTTGCATTGCATTGTTAACGTTAGACTCATTTAGTGATTGTTGCTTATTGATAATTACTTCTCTTGTAATGGTTGCATTGCCACATCTGTTGATCTGTGTTGGTGTGCTGGATAGCCATTTGATTGTGCCTTGAAAGGTGGTGTAGGTATCTATGCTTACGTTCGATGAGATATATGTTATTAGATTGAGGTCTGTGTGTTACAGTGTCGCTTATCTTGATCGAGTCTGTCGCTTGAGGAAAACAGTGTTGATGTGCTATCAAAATACAATACTTTTGATGCTTAAAACTTGGAATTTTGTGTGTTCTCAATGCAATGTTAGTAGGGTTGATGTGTTTTTGTGTTCATTTTGCTGGATTTCATGGTTGGCACAATGTTTGGCAAAATATGCTGAAGTTGCTGAATTTGAAGATCCACGAGATCCTTTAGGGGCCATAGAGAATTCTATGAGCCATAAAGGAGATTTCGTGTCCAATTCTAGTGAAGATTGGATTTCTAAAGTTTGTTCTATGAACATACAGACGAGCCGTAGATCTAGTCTCATACCCTGAGGATCAGAGAATGAGAGCTTTCTGAAATTTCATCTCATGAAACCCCCTATAGGTTGTAGAACCTTTTACGTGCTGTAGAAGGGTGTTGCAGAAGCTAAGTCCTGAATTGAAGCAACAGAGTACGAAAACCCGACTATGAGTCATATATCACTATACGACCTATAGAGCACCTTGTGGAGCATGTCGACCCAATTGTCTTATTTATTTTGGATTTGTATTTTAAACACTATAAATAGGTTTGAAGGTTATTTTTCTTGGAGAGTTAGCAAGAGTCAGTAGAGAGATAGTAGAGAAAGAAGGAAAAAATATTAGAGTTTGAGAAACGCTTGTAAACTTTAATTTCATCTTCTAATTATAATATTTTGATTCTTGTTGAAGAGTTGGATTTTCTTGTGTTTTATTCAATCGTGTAAGTGCTCAATTATGTCATTCAAATTTATATTGCATTTAAACTAATCATGAATAGCTTAATCCACAACTAGGGCTGTGGGAACCATGAAGAACTAACAAGGTAAAATAGGATAATTGGTAATTCTTGAAAAGTGTGGACACATGTATTAATTAATTCTCTTCATTTACAATGTTTTCTAATAGTGGCCAATACTATAACCCGCCTAGTGTTATTGACCGGACCAAGGTAATAATGAATTGGAAAAGAGATCAATTAAAAGGATTCAATCGATGTTTCTCGTCTAATCAACCAAACTGGGCCATGAGGAGGTTATACTGGGCCAATAGGTAACGGTTTGTAATTTCACACTGCTAGGATGGACCAAGTCATATAGTGAAATTCACCTCTCGCCTAGGCCCAAGGGTATGATGAGCTTAACTTACCGTTATGCATGTTACACACTAGAATGGAGTTTTGTTATCTAGTATATGTTAGGGAATCATGGGGATCACAATAACCTAGTTTCACTTCATATTGGTTAAATAATTGTCTTCGTTTAGAGTTATTTTTACTAGTGGCTATAAAACCCTCCTTTGGGGAGATAATGTCACGCCCGAAGCCCCGTTAGGGCGGATCGGCACCCATTGCCGATAATGATCGGGAGAACCACTGATGGATTGGGGCGTTAGGGCTATTCCCAAGGGCTCTCTCCCTTTCCTTGCACAATGTGCCTATCATAGGTCC